>CAXITT010000074.1:249554-270721 GCA_964033795.1 Lymnaea stagnalis
AAAAATTTGGGGGTGGGGGGGGGGTGTTGGTTAATTGGGGTTTTTTTAACGTTCTTTACTTTTTTGCATTTTTTGTTTATTTTTAGACCCCCCCCCCCCCCATCTCCCCCCACCCCCATTCCCCAATATTACATTGATAATAGGATATATAAGAAAAACGTTGTTGTTAGGGGTTGTTTAATGTAATCTCTGCCGTTGCGTGCTTGCTGATTTTATGCTTCCAACTGCCGGGGTACCAGCAACCCGCCACTGGAAGGTGATGATACGACCACCAAGGAAGTGACATCGTCTTGTGCACCATGCTTACCACCGCGAGTTCTGTGAGAAAAAATGCACTTAGAACAGCTGCACTAACGGGACGCACAGTTTCAGACTTATCGATTGGTGCTGGTTTGGTGGATTGAAACGAATAATAATTGGTGTGGGTTGAGGGTGTGATGATGATCCCTACAGTCTTTCATGAACAGATCATACACTATTATATTAAGTAGAACAGTACATTCATGATAATACATGATTTTGCAGAAATATAACATTACATTCATGATGATGCCTTTACAGAAAAAGAACATTACGTTCATGATAATGACTTTACAGAAATAGCATTCATGGATAAGGTTATACAGAAATACAACAGGGCATCCATCATCCATAAAAGTGATTATATATGGAAATAGAATAACAGCCAACTTAAACGTTAACAGAGGAACGGTGCATCACTTGGTAATGGATAACTAGTCCAATACATCCATAAGTTATTATAATCTCATCAATCTTCTGTTAAAATATTACAGTACAATTTTAACCAAAGGTTCTTATTCGCAAAAAAAAAAACAACAACACAAAAACCAACAAAACAACAACAAAAAAAACCCCACTCAGTCAATTCCCAAGTCTTGTCTATGGTGTCTATGGTGTCTATGGTGTCTATGGTGTCTATGGTGTCTATGGTGTCTATGGTGTCTATGGTGTCTATGGTGCATATAAAATAGACACAACATATTCTTCGCTGTGGTGGTTTCGGTTTCTTTGTGAGTTAGGCAAAGGTAGTAGTCTAGTCCTTGACCTTACTGGCCGGACACAACAGATCGTTGCGGGGGCCGGAGCAGGTTGCTAAATGTAAGACTATGTCGGTGGGGTTTGCAAGGTAGTCTAGTCCTTGACCTACTGGCCGGACACAACAGATCGTTGCGGGGGCCGGAGCAGGTTGCTAAATGTAAGACTATGTCGGTGGGGTTTGCAAGGTAGGCTGGTCCTTGACCTTACTGGCCGGACACAACAGATCGTTGCGGGGGCCGGAGCAGGTTGCTAAATGTAAGACTATATGGGTGGCGTTGCAAGGTAGGCAAGTCCTTGACCTGACTGGCCGGACACAACGGAGCATTCCATGTATTGGCGGATATGTAAGAAATGTATGAACTACGATATCCCACGACGATCTGAAGTCTTTAATGACATCACCGTTGAATGACACACCGTTAAAATGACATGTAACAATCAAGTCAGATTTGAATAGATTGATTTATATGTTTGAACTGAGCGGTGATAGCTGGAGACTTTTAATGGGTTGTTTAAAGGAAGAACATATGTCATATCTACCCCTATACCACCCGTCATATCTACCATTATACCACCCGTCATATTTACCATAATACCTTCCGTCATATATACCATTTTACTCCCGTCATATTTTCCATCATACCTCTCGTTACATTTACCATCATACCTCCCGTCATATCTACCATTATACCACCCACCATATTTACCATTTTACTCCCGTCATATTTACCATCATACCTACCGTCATATTTACCATCATACATCCCGTCATATTTTGCAATTATACCTCCCGTCATATTTACCATCATACCTCCCGTTATATTTACCATCATACCTCCCGTCATATTTACCATTAAACCTCCCTTCATATTTATCGTTATACCTCCCGTTAAATTACCATAATACCTCCCGTCATATTTACCAGATACCTCCCACCATATTTACCATTATCGTTCCCGTCATATTTATCATTATAACTCCCGTCATATTTACCATCATACCTCCCGTCATATTTACAACTATACCTCCCATTATATTTACCATCATAATCATACCTCCCGTCATAGTTACAACTATACCACCCGTCATATTTACCATAATACCTTCCGTCATATTTACCATCATACCTCCCGTCATATTTACTATTACACCTCCCTTCATATCTATCGTTATACCTCCCGTCATATTTACCATAATACCTCCCATCATATTTACCATTATCGTTCCCGTCATATTTACCATTATACCTCCCGTCATATTTACAATCATACCTCCCGTCATATTTACTATCATACCTTCCGTCATATTTACCATCATACCTACAGTCATATTTACCAGTATACCTCCCGACATATCTACCAGTATGCCTTCCGACATATGAGGTTAAATCCCATAACGAAGTGTCAGCTTGTAAATTCTTCAATTTAAAATGTGTTTTCAGCAGTCTTAAATAGTTATAAAGGGGTCTGGATGTACCAGTCGTTGCTAAGTGCGACCACCTACTCAACAACGTTCCCCATCTTCCTGAGAGTACAGTGACACATGTGCCTATTCTTAGTCTCCACATGTTATGTGTCACGCGGCGAACGGTTAGAATCTATTACAGCTTGCGTCAGGTTTCTAGGGATTGGCATTGTTGACGCAACAAATCAATCAATACCCCCCCCCCACACACACACACACTCATCCTCCTCACCGGGCCCACCTCTACAATACAAACATCCAAATGAAAGCATTCAGTCAATTCAGTTTACCTCCCATTCCATAAATGAGCATACCACAAAACTATTAAATGGAGATATAGATGGAACATTACATCTAACATGAAGCCACGGAGATATAGAACAGAACATCTGACATGGTATTTAGGAGATAACGAACAGGGAATCTAACATGTTGACATGGTATTTAGGTGATTATAGAACAGTGAATCTAACATGTTAGCTTTAGAGATAGAACATTACATCTGATATGGTGGTTCAGGAGATAAATAACAATGCTTGTAAAAATAGATANTGTTATGTGTCACGCGGCGAACGGTTAGAATCTATTACAGCTGGCGTCAGGTTTCTAGGGATTGGCATTGTTGACGCAACAAATCAATCAATACCCCCCCCCCCACACACACACACTCATCCTCCTCACCGGGCCCACCTCTACAATACAAACATTCAAATGAAAGCATTCAGTCAATTCAGTTTACCTCCCATTCCATAAATGAGCATACCACAAAACTATTAAATGGAGATATAGATGGAACATTACATCTAACATGAAGCCACGGAGATATAGAACAGAACATCTGACATGGTATTTAGGAGATAACGAACAGGGAATCTAACATGTTGACATGGTATTTAGGTGATTATAGAACAGTGAATCTAACATGTTAGCTTTAGAGATAGAACATTACATCTGATATGGTGGTTCAGGAGATAAATAACAATGCTTGTAAAAATAGATACAGATTTTTTCAAGTTACCCACATTAACTGCACTAAAATGTATGGAAACAAATATTCACAACATATTATTTCTCAATTTCTTCCCCCCACCTCTCTCCACAACACCCCCCCCCCCCCCCCCCCNCCCTTTTCTTAAAACAAAACAGCAACCAAAAAAAAAAAAAAAAAAGAAAATAAAGAACAACCATTTCTGACTCATGAAAGTGGCTGGCATTCTATAAACCATGTTTATCCACTCACGATTTATCTCAGCAGATACATAAATAAAATCGACCAGCAGTTTTACTCATTAGTCATATTACATAGCACAGTTGTAGCAGACATGCGCGCTCAGAGTTGGAAGAAAGGGGTGCATGCTGTGTAAAAGATAAGATAAGATAATATTAAGATGCTTTAATTGATCCAAATAAATGGACATTTTTTTTTTTATTTGTAGTAGGGCAAATATTGTTTTCAGCATCGAAAGTCTTCGTCTGTTACCCGTCTGTAGTAACGCGTTCGGTGAGTCATTGTGGGGGTCAGAATCAGAGTAGCTGTTGGGTCCTCGAGTCCACGTTTGCATTTGGAACAGAGGCTCGGCATTTTGTTCGAGCTGAGTTCCCGGCTTTTTTACAAAGATTATGGATACTGGGAGTGTAAGGCAAAAGACCGATCTACGTGGCGCACAGTTGTCAAAGAGGGCGTCATGGTAGCCGAGGAGCGAAGAATGGAAGAGGCTGCAGACAGAAGAGCTAGGAGAAAGGCCAAAACATTTAGAAGCACGGAACTCGTGTGTAAAAACTGTGATCAAAGAGGGCGTCATGGTAGCCGAGGAGCGAAGAATGGAAGAGGCTGCAGACAGAAGAGCTAGGAGAAAGGCCAAAACATTTAGAAGCACGGAACTCGTGTGTAAAAACTGTGGTAAAGACTGTCACTCAAGGATAGGACTGCACAGCCACTCGAGAAAATGCAACCCAACCAAACGGTGATGCACCATCGTCTCACGAGACGGAAGGATGCCGATAGGATACTTCTCATGTCTGTAGCCGACTTGTCTTTGGCTTGAAACACATATCAGTCCGCATTTTGACGCCCTTTGTAAGAACATAAAGTATGGCGTAATGGTGTGTTCGATAGCGTGCAAAATAAAATTCCAGGCAACTGCGCTAAATGAGATTCTTAAAAATACCACAAGGGCTTTTTGGTGCGCACTATTTTATTTTGCTTTACGGAACAAGTCTCAATTTAGATATGATGTGATAGCTCGGCGGTGTCAAATAAAAAAAGGAGGGGTGTGGGGGAGAGGCATTAGAATATTAAGATAGCTCAGAGGCGTGAAAAAAAGTGTACGATTGCGAAGCTGATAAGTGGGGATGAGGGGGTAGAGATTAGAACTAATTGGGAGCCTTAGAAAGATGCGTTACTTGAATGCATGTTTTGTAGAGTCATTTCAGTAGGTGGGAAGTTCAAGCATTGCCTCCACCATTGTTTGGCGGGCTATAACTAGTTCAACATAATTTTTGAAGGGAAAGAGAACAAGACAAATTGCCTAGTGATTAGTCTATTTAGAAATAAAGCAAAAGCAGAACATTCATGATAATGAATTTACAGAAAAGAACATTACATTCATGATAATGATTTAAGAGCATTACATTTTTTGAAAAACAGAAATAGAACATTACATTCATGATAATGCTTTTAAAGAAATTCGTCACTACATTCTTGATAATATTTGTACAGAATAGAACGTTCATATTAATGAGTTGACTGAAAGAGCATTCATGATAAGGTTATACAGAAATACAACAGTGCAAAAGACTCCAGTGTCTGGCTGTTTCTGAGAGCGTATGGAAGGGCGTTCCAAATTGTTGGGCAAGCAAATGCAAAAGTGGCAAGCAAATGCAAAAGTGCCCTTTCCGTAAGTCTCAAGGCGAACACGTGGTATGGATATTTTGCCACTATCGGATGAGCGGAGCTGTCGTTTGGGTACATAAGGCGCCATAAGTGCTTTGAGATGGGACGGCGCCAGGTCATCTAAGCAGCGGCAGCACAAAGTTGCAATTTTGTACTCAACGCGAGCGCGGACCGGCAGCCTGTGCAGCTCTCTCAGAAGTGTTTTAGAATGGTCGGATTTGCGTTTGCGAATAACAATGCGAGCTGCATAATTTTGTCCTATTTCAATTTTATCCAGGAGCGTAGCTGGAAGACCCACCACAAGAGCATTGCAGTAGTCCATGCGTGATAGCACGAATGCAGACATCAGCCTCTTTGATGCGCTGAACGTTAAGAAAGGTCTGATATGACTAATCCTGCGCAGCTCTAGAAAAATCGCCTTGCAAAGCATGTTACTGTGATGTTCCATAGTTATATACTGTTCTATCTAGGTAGACACCCAGGTTACGCACAGTTTGAGCAAACTCAATCCGCACACCTGAGAGAGTAAATGATGTTGTGCTCTATACAGATTTTTGCTTCTGAGCGGTGGTAATGGGGATCAGATAAGTCTTTTCGTCATTCAATTTGAGCTTGTTTGAGGTCACCCAGTGCTTAAATGTGATTATATATGGAAATAGAAGAACAGCCAACTTTAACAGAAGAAGGCGCATCAATTGGTCCATACATCCATACAAGTTATTCTAAGGAAATATGAAATTTTATAACCGACCTGGTTGTTACATATTTTTTTTATTAGCCTCGCTAGAAATATATCACGTATTTTAGGAACAGATAGGTTACGACAAGAAACCATTGTATCGAAAATAGGTGTCGGCGCCGGTGAAGAACAACTTCATTATTAAATGTTAACTAGTGATCTAATTTACCAAATAATTTTTGATAATTTCTTAGTGCTTACGTCGTTAATATTTCAGTTAGTAATCATAGTTACACCTATGACATTTGCTATATATATATATATATATATATATATATATATATATATATATATATATACATATATATAATTTTTTGTGTGTGCCAGTCCTTATTACCATTTCAAAATCAGCCGTGAGAATCGTTCACATTTCCATGAATAATTTTATGAGGTTTGATGCCCGATTTCCGTTAAATAAATTTTAAAAAAAAGAACACACATTTCTAGCAATGGTCAGAAGTCAAGACAACGTTATGTAAAGTGACCATTTCGATTAGCACCCGACACGCCAGCTAAACTTCATTATATCGCCAAAATCACCCATCTCACTGGTGATCCCTTGATAAGTTGTTTGTTTAAAAAAAAAAAAAAATCTTTGCTGTTGTGTGTAAATTTTCACTACAAATGATTAAAGATAATTAAATTCCATTGGTGTCTGTTAAACAGACAAAGCAAAAAAAAAAAGAAACAGACAGTCGCTATAGAAACCGGTCGTCGGAAATCCGAGCAGCGTTGAACACGTGTCAACACTATTCGTTTAGACTTTAGACCAATACATTTAATGATTTTAATTTGTAGAGTTTGTGAATCTATGTCGCATATCATAAACATTATGTAAAAATACTGCATTCAAATATAGAGAACCTATGTCAGAGCATTAGTGATTTCCGTGCATTTTCATGTTCCACCAGCACCGTACATCTCCCCTTAGATTGCATACAAGATCTCCAGTCAACATTTCCACATCTTCTCTCTATTATACACCCGTTATGTACACCCGGTATATGCACCCCTTAAAAAATTCCGTTATTAACATCTTACAAATTTCTTTCTCTATCCCCTTTCGTATCTTATCATATACGTTATATCTCCGGAAAATAAACCCCATTTCTCCCATGAAATCTCTCTTTACATATTATTATATCCAAACATATCTAGGTTTCATATGCCGTTATATATCCCGTAACACCTTCCGTCACCATTTACCATTATACCTCCCGTTTTATTTACCACTATACCTTTCATCATATTCACCACTATACCTTTCATCATATTCACCACTATACCTTTCATCATATTCACCACTATACCTTTCATCATATTTACTACTATACCTTTCATCATATTCACCACTATACCTTTCATCATATTCACCACTATACCTTTCATCATATTCACCACTATACCTTTCATCATATTCACCACTATACCTTTCATCATATTCACCACTATACCTTTCATCATATTCACCACTATACCTTTCATCATATTCACCACTATACCTTTCATCATATTTACCACTAAACCTCCCGTCACCATTTAAAATTATACCTCCAGTCATATTTACCACTATACATTTCATCATATTCACCAATATAGCTTTCATCATATTTACCACTATACCTTTCATCATATTCATCACTATACCTTTCATCATATTCACCACTATACCTTTCATCATATTCACCACTATACCTTTCATCATATTTACCACTAAACCTCCCGTCACCATTTACCATTATACCTCCAGTCATATTTACCACTATACATTTCATCATATTTACCACTATACCTTTCATCATATTTACCACTATACCTTTCATCATGTTTACCACTTAACCTCCCGTCACCATTTACCATTATACCTCCAGTCATATTTACCACTATTCCTTCCATCATAGTTACCATTATACTTTCCATTATATTAACCATTATAAAACTCGTCATACCTTTGGAGATGTACCCTATATCTCCAGTTACGTACTCCCGTTATATCTCCCGTTACGTACTCGCGTTATATCTCCAGTTACGTGCTCCCGATATATCTCCAGTTACGTACTCCCGTTATATCTCCAGTTACGTACTCCCGTTATATCTCCAATTACGTGCTCCCGATATATCTCCAGTTACGTACTCCCGTTATATCTCCAGTTACGTACTCCCGTTATATCTCTAGTTACGTACTCCCGTTATATCTCTAGTTACGTACTCCCGTTATATCTCTAGTTACGTACTCCCGATATATCTCTAGTTACGTACTCCCGTTATATCTCTAGTTACGTACTCCCGATATATCTCTAGTTACGTACTCCCGTTATATCTCCAGTTACGTACTCCCGTTATATCTCCAGTTACGTACTCCCGTTATATCTCTAGTTACGTACTCCCGTTATATCTCCAGTTACGTACTCCCGTTATATCTCTAGTTACGTACTCCCGTTATATCTCTAGTTACGTACTCCCGTTATATCTCTAGTTACGTACTCCCGATATATCTCTAGTTACGTACTCCCGATATATCTCTAGTTACGTACTCCCGTTATATCTCTAGTTACGTACTCCCGATATATCTCTAGTTACGTACTCCCGTTATATCTCCAGTTACGTACTCCCGTTATATCTCCAGTTACGTTTTTCCGTTATATCTCCAGTTACGTACTCCCGTTATATCTCTAGTTACCTACTCCCGATATATCTCTAGTTACGTACTCCCGTTATATCTCCAGTTACGTACTCCCGTTATATCTCTAGTTACCTACTCCCGATATATCTCTAGTTACGTACTCCCGTTATATCTCCAGTTACGTACTCCCGTTATATCTCCAGTTACGTTTTTCCGTTATATCTCCAGTTACGTTTTCCCGTTATATCTCTAGTTACGTACTCCCGTTATATCTCAAGTTACGTACTCCCGTTATATCTCTAGTTACCTACTCCCGTTATATCTCTAGTTACATACTCCCGTTCTATCTCCAATTACCTACTCCCGTTATATCTCCAATTACCTACTCCCGATATATCTCCAGTTACGTATTCCCCTTATACCATCAGTTACGTACTCCCGTTATATCTCCAGTTACGTACTCCCGTTATATCTCCAATTACCTACTCCCGTTATATCTCCAATTACCTACTCCCGATATATCTCCAGTTACGTATTCCCCTTATACCATCAGTTACGTACTCCCGTTATATCTCCAGTTACGTACTCCCGTTATATCTCCAATTACCTACTCCCGTTATATCTCCAGTTACGTACTCCCGTTATACCACCAGTTACGTACTTCCGTTATATCTCCCGTTACGTACTTCCGTTATATTTCCAGCTACGTACTCCCGTTATATCTCCAATTACCTACTCCCGTTATATCTCCAGTTACGTATTCCCGTTATACCACCAGTTACGTACTTCCCTTATATTTCCTGCGACGTACTCCCGTTATTTATCCCGTTAGACACCGGTTGTTTCTCCTTGTATACACCCAGTTATATTTGAGATCTTTTGTTTTATCTCCCTTCAAACACCGTTACATACCCAGTGGTATTTCCCGTTTGATCTTTCTTTCTTTTACACCTTCTACTTTAACAGCTTTGTTATAGTCTGTTCTGTAGCAGCAACTTTATCGTTACCTTTTTGTCCCACAGTTCCATCTGATGTTGCTTCCATTATAATGACCTCTGTCTTGACTGTTCCTCCAATCACCAGTTCACAAAGGGTTTTGAAATGTCGCAACCCGGCGGAATATTTAGAGGATATGATTGAAGTAATTAAATGGCTATTGGTCTCTGGTGACAGGGATTCTTAAACTGAGCACCTTGACCTCAATGCACAGATATTTCAGTTAAATGTGGCGTCAGTGGAATGGAAAACAAATGATTTTAGGAATGAAATTGATTTTAACAAAAGCTTAAAGGAAAGAAGGACGCTTTGAAGACACTGCTGTAAGAAGTAATATTTAACACAGTCATTTGCTGCCGGCGAGAGTCCCTGATGATGCAAGCCACGTTGAGAATTCCCTTCAGCTGCCGTTGTGACATTTAGAAATGTTGATGGCGTCAAGTATTTTAATGAGTGGCTTGTCTTGTTGAGCTCCTCTTTAATTGTATAAGCGTTTCATCGGTGGTGTCTCCCACTGGATGGAGGCAGTAATGGATGGGCTGGGGGTAGAGAAATCGCCCATATTCCCGTGTCTCTTATAGGCCGAGATCAATGGCTCGTGCCTTTGTGTGTGTGTGTGTACGGCGGTGGGGGTGTGGATTGGAGGGAGGAAAGAGTCGAACAAGAGAAAAGAACGTGATAGATGTTAGCCATTGTTTAGGAATGAAGTTTCCCACACAAATGAAAGAATGACACTGGAGGGTTTTACATTTCACCACCTTACTTTTGCATAGATTTTACATTTCATCACTTTTCTTTTTCATAGATTTTACATTTCATCACCTTTCGTCCCAACCTAGGCTTTACATTCAATCACTCCAACCCACGAAGGTTTTACATATCACCCATCACCTTTCATCTATGATGTTTTACATTTCATCACGTTTCCTCTTACTTGTCGTGTACACAATACAGCAGAAAAATATGTGCGCCTCCTTCCTCTTATTAGTTAGATCTAGTGTTTCTTATATCTCGGGGTTTCTCTTATCCCAAGAAAACGGGATATAAGTGACTCATCCCGGGAAATCTTGGGATAAAATTTAGTCAATTAAAAACAGTGGCCTTTAAATTTTCCTCATACTAAGCCCGAAAAATAGATAACTAGCTAATGAAATGCTTGCTAAGCAAAATCGTTTGTAGAAAAAAAAAATGTACACGTTATATGAGTTTCGTATTTTTGACAGATCGCACATGTTAGTTTCTATCCGTCAGGAATTATTTGCAAGCTAATGCTGCTAAAAACTTGCAACAAGGGGTTGTTTCAAAGAAATAGTACAAATAAATATTAATAAGTGTATCCATTGATGTATATGTCTTACTGGGTCGAATTTGGAAGTTAACAAAAATACACTCCATACTATGAAAGTAGTTTGACACATAAACAGCTCGGTATAATAAGTTACTAGATCACAGGTTCCCAGCCCGTGGTACATGACCACCGTCGCCGTCTGACACAGTTTAAGACAGATAGTGATGATTAAAGTTTTATTTTTTGAATTTGTGCCCTTTAATTTGAGTTACAATTTTTATAATGACATTAAATACAGTAAGCCGTTAATTAAAATACCCAAAAATCTAGTTTAAATGTGTTAGAAACGTTTAAATAGGGTACACGCTTCTGCTTAAATATATCGCGCCAAAGGTCACTTTGCTGATCTATAAATGTGGTCATGACTTGAAAACACTAAAGGACATGTGTTACTGGCGAACTTATGTACTAGAGCTACTCAGCTCAGTTAACTAGATTTTACCGGTTTAGGCTTATAGTGACATATAGTGACAATGCTGGGTGGTCGAGCGTCCCGGGTGGATGGGGCGAATTTCCCTTGGATGGCAACTCTTCTAAAGGATGGGGAAAGTCTGAATTCAAACCCGGACATAGAGTCCCGTGGGGGTATGACATGAACACAATGAAGATTCCGGCAAACGCTGCTACGTAAAACGCATAAGAGCACAATGATACACACAAAAAACACTACTCTTCATCTACCGCATCCTGGTCTATTTCCTCTCGTAAGGACTTAGTCTTGCCATTGGACTTAGTCTTGCCATGGAACCAATTGAGCAACTCTCCATCACTTTAAACAAAATACAGCTCGACTCATAGCTACTGCTCAAGTCGAAGCCTCGGCCATCGGTGCGTGCGAAGGAGGAAGAATAATAAATAATAGTAGATCAGAATCTTTGGTCAGAGAAGAACGCCTTTAGTGAGCTGCACCTTAGTTTATGAATTTAAAACTACGACACGTGGAATTGTAATTAAAGACGAGTCTGTAAAGAAGTATAAATAATGTGGCTCTTAACGCAATCCGTAACGTTTGAATGTTTGTGGAAGACTGTGTATGCTCATCCTTAGACTCTTCAGGCCGAGGGACATATTTTGGTTTCGGACATGCCCAGGGGGCCGGACCCACCGCCTGTCGCAATCCCACATTGACTTCACACCTACACTACTACAGTTTACTTTGCCACAACATTCATAGGGCATGTGTCCTTTTTTAAAATCTTATATGGCAAATGGGTCCTTTTTGTATCTTATATGACATATTGGTCCTTTTATCTTATAGAGCATAAAGGGACTCACGATATTTGGATATTATTATTATGCAACTGACTCGCACCAGAAGACTGTTGCCAAAAGATTGTGACAAAAAAGTCTGCCAGAAGACTTTCGCCAGAAGTCTGTTGTCAGAAGACTGTTGCGTCCTGGTCACGAAGCTACAGTGTTAGATATTAATTGAACTGAATGTAAGCTATTTCAAGCTGAAGTGCAGCTTGACTAACTGTTTGGCACGTCGCTACAGCAGCAGCTGTCCATGACCATTAGAAAGAAAAAAATAAATGGTTTTTGCAACAAAAATTAATGTTTCATAAAGACTGACCTTGTAATGTTTGTGAGTGCATGAAACGAACTCTGGTTTAACTTGATGACGCTGTTATTTCGTCTCATAATAATGGAACGTATAGAAATGCAAGAGCAGATGCGAATAATCCACGTTTCTTCTGAAGGGAATGGCATTAATATCGTAAGGGAATGGCATTAATATCGTAGATCAAATCCTTAGGGATCAATGAGTCCATAAGTACTTTTCACATTTCGGAAATCGTCGGCAGGCCATTTGAAAACATTCTTTTTACGAACCCCCATAAATAAATCCATATCTCGTAGGTTTGATATGTAAAAGAAATCAGAAAAATTCAGAAATTACTGAGCTTTTTGTGTGAAAGAATTGATAAGACATTAATGTTGACAATACTAATCCATGTAATCAAAATCTTAGTTGCATATTTAATTATTCAAATTGTTCAACTATTTTCAATCTATTGTTATTTATTTGAAATTGTGCTGTATATTTATTTTACCAATCAGTTAGTGTTGTAAGCTGTATGTTTATTTTACCTATCAGTTTGTGAGTAATGCTGTGTTTTCGATTATTCGGGATAATAATCTTAATATAATCCATTGTTTATGTTGCAGTTTCAGGCTCCAATTACGCCATAATGACCAGTTTCCTCAGCGGTGGACACAGCCCGGACACAAGGAAGACACTGCTACCGCCAGAACTCCAGCACTACTGGGGGGCACATTCTGAGAGTAGGTCAAGTTATTGGCTTGTCGGGAATTTGGTTTGAAAGAAATTTATTCGACGGGAATTGTGCGAGGGCAAATTAGTTGAAACGGAAGTTTTTTTGGAGCTGAAGTTTTTTGGGATAAAAGTTTGTTGGAATGTAAGTTTGTTGGGATGATAGTTTGTTGGAGCAGAAGTTTGTTGGAATGGAAGTTTGTTGAATTTTTTTTATTGGAGCAGAAGTTTGTGGGAACTGAAGTTTGTTGGAACTGAAGTTTGTTAGAACTGAAGTTTGTTGGAGCAGAAGTTTTTTTGGAGCGTAAGTTTGATAGTTTGTTGGAGCAGAAGTTTGTTGGAATGGAAGTTTGTTGAATTTTTTTTATTGGAGCAGAAGTTTGTGGGAACTTTTTTTTTTTTTTTTTTTTTTTTTTTTTTGTTTGTCTTGTTGATATTTTTTTTTTTTGTAATTTTTTTTTGTTGTGTGTTTTTTTTATTTTTTTTTTTGGGGTAAGATTTTTTGTGTTTTTTTTTTTTTTTTTTTTTTTTTTTTTTTTTGTGCGGTTGTTTGTANGGAATGTAAGTTTGTAGGAGCAGAAGTTTGTTGGAATGTAAGTTTGTAGGAGCAGAAGTTTGTTGGAATGTAAGTTTGTAGGAGCAGAAGTTTGTTGGAATGTAAGTTTGTAGGAGCAGAAGTTTGTTGGAATGTAAGTTTGTAGGAGCAGAAGTTTGTTGGAATGTAAGTTTGTAGGAGCAGAAGTTTGTTGGAATGTAAGTTTGTAGGAGCAGAAGTTTGTTGGAATGTAAGTTTGTAGGAGCAGAAGTTTGTTGGAATGTAAGTTTGTAGGAGCAGAAGTTTGTTGGAATGTAAGTTTGTAGGAGCAGAAGTTTGTTGGAATGTAAGTTTGTAGGAGCAGAAGTTTGTTGGAATGTAAGTTTGTAGGAGCAGAAGTTTGTTGGAATGTAAGTTTGTAGGAGCAGAAGTTTGTTGGAATGTAAGTTTGTAGGAGCAGAAGTTTGTTGGAATGTAAGTTTGTAGGAGCAGAAGTTTGTTGGAATGTAAGTTGGTAGGAGCAGAAGTTTGTTGGAATGGAAGTTTGTTCAAAATGAAATAAGGTTGGGGGGGGGGGGCAAAGTGAAAAAGTTCCACATTTTCACCTCCCCTTACAAACCCCCATTCTCCATTGAACACATTTCATTTTGAACAAACTTCCGTTTCAACGAATTTCCGGATACACAATTATATTAGTGTTACATACTTGACATCATTAGTGTGTGACACTAGCTATTCTCTTTTAGTGTTGCAGTCGACCCCGCTTATCTCGACCTCGTTTACTTCACCAACACAGTTATGTCGACGTTTTTGAAGTAGAACCGCCAAAATTCTGTCTTTGTTATAGCATTTTCTCCTCGGTTATGTCGATTCTTTTTTGTCGCCGGACACTAAAATCTCGAGCACAAAAGGCGGCCAAAATTTGCCACTTTACGTCGGTTATCTCGATCCCCTGACCGATCACCAGCATTTGAACTCCGCAAGAAGAAATAGCAAACTACAAATAAAAATGTTTTGCATAACTAAAAATAATTATTTCTCAAAATACAGGAGTGAATGAATCCCTAAGATCATGTTGTAATGATCGTCCTCCTCCCGTGTGCACAAAACAGACTATAATAAGTTCATTGTCACTCCCTTACGTAGACAAAGGAAACTAGATCTCCATATGACCCCGTGACCTATCGGCATTGGCCTGTCACGGGTTTATAGTGTCTTGTTTCCCGCATCCGAAACATCTATTGGCGCGTGCCGCTATGTGAAGCACCCAATATTCTAGATCTATTTAAAAAAAATATATCTTACATTTTTTATAACATTCGTTAATAGAAAGTAGGTCTACTAAGTATGGGCCTAAGTAAGTCTAATCAGTCTAAATCTAATATAAAGTAACCTAGACCTAGTCTAGGCCTAAAACATATTAGGCTTAGGCCCTATAGCCTAATAATTATTATTGACTTAATTTATTTAATTAGGCATATCCTAAAATTTAGGCTTTATTTAGTGTTAAACTCATTCTCATTTATTAACGCACATCATGTACATAAAACAATTTCAAGCAAATTTTGATATATGTCCGCCATATTGGTTTTCGTTTATCTTGATCATCGGTTATCTCGACGCTTTTTGGCAAACCTCTAGGCCATCGACATAACCAGGTTCTACTGTATATACTTGACATCATCAGTGTGTGACATAGACAATTCTATTTGAGTGTTATATACTTGACATCATCATTGTGTCACACAGACTATTCTATTTTAGTGTTATATTCTTGACATCATCATTGTGTCACACAGACTATTCTATTTGAGTGTTATATACTTGACATCATCAGTATGTGACATAGACTATTCTATTTGAGTGTTATATACTTGACATCATCAGTGTGTGACATAGACCATTCTATTTGAGTGCTACATACTTGACATACTTGTGACTGTCTATAGTGTACAGTGTGACTGACTATAGTGTAGCGTGTGACTAACTAGTGAATCGTGTGACTGGCTATAGTGTAGAGTGTGACTGACTATAGTGTAGAGTGTGACTGACTGTAGTGAAGCGTGTGACTGACTATAGTGTAGCGTGTGACTGGCTATAGTGTAGAGTGTGCCTGGTTATAGTGTAGGGTGTGACGGGCTGTAGTGTAGGGTGTGACTGGCTGTAGTGTAGCGTGTGACTGGCTGTAGTGTAGCGTGTGACTGGCTATAATGAAGCGTGTGACTGGCTATAGTGTAGCGTGTGACTGACTATAGTGTAGCGTGTGACTGGCTATAGTGTAGAGTGTGACTGGCTATAGTGTATAGTGTGACTGGCTATAGTGTAGAGTGTGACTGGCTATAGTGTAGAGTGTGACTGGCTATAGTGTAGAGTGTGACTGGCTATAGTGTAGAGTGTGACTGGCTATAGTGTAGCGTGAGAGTGTGACAGGCTATAGTGTGGCGAAGTATTTTCTAGAAAAAACCACTCAAACTGGTCTACTAAACATTTTTAACCCCTGGGCAAAACACACTCGAATGCCCCTGCCCACCACGGGCAAACTTAGAGATTATTGTACAATGCCTATTTCGTACGTGTTTAGCGTGTTTTATGAACTCCACACGATTCCAACCTTTCATTTGTTAATCATATTAAAACATATTTATCAGTGGTCTATATTTAAAAATAAATTGTTCAGTATTATAACCGAGTCGCTAAACATCGGTTCTCCCATCAAGTTGTAATTGTATGATAAACTATAAGAGCGTAACATACAGTTCGAATAAAGCCTTTTTAAATTTTTTGAAGGATTTAAAATCAATTTTTAGCTCACCGCTGGTACATTGTGTTGGCGGATTTGGCCCGCAGCCCTGGTGTATTCCATCAATTGGGTTAAATCATTCAGGTCATTCAGTCGCCCATGCAAGTGTATGCTTCAACGAGGTGTATGACGTTAACGAGGGCGCACCTTTTTATAGTGCTAATGACGTCATACTTTCAGAATTTACCGGGTTTATTTATTTGTTTTAAACTGAATGTCTGGATTTTTTTTACACCACCCCACTCTCTCACCCCCCCCCCCCCCCGCGCTTCTTTCTTTACGACCTTTAATAAGTTATTCATTCCAACCAACTACGACCCTGGTGGTATGAGCATTTAGGCCCTAATCAAACCTTCTACGATCCTGGTGGTATAAGAAGTTTAAGACAAGCCATGTGGGCCCTAATCAAACCACCTATGATCCTGGTGGTATCAGAAGTTTAAGACAAGCCATGTGGGCCCTAATCAAACCACATATGATCCTGGTGGTATTAGAAGTTTAAGACACGTCATGTGGGCCCTAATCAAATCACCCATTATCCTGGTGGTATCAGAAGTTTAAGACACGTCATGTGGGCCCTAATCAAACCACCTATGATCCTGGTGGTATCAGAAGTTTAAGACGCGTCATGTGGGCCCTAATCAAACCACCTATGATCCTGGTGGTATCAGAAGTTTAAGACACGTCATGTGGGCCCTAATCATACCACCTATGATCCTGGTGGCATTATTAGTTTAAGACAAGCCATGTAGGCCCTAATCAAACCACCTATGATCCTGGTGGTATTAGAAGTTTAAGACAAGTCTTGTGGGCCCTAGTTATTCCTTGTAAGACCCTCGTTTAAACATATTGGCACAGATAAAAATATTATTAATACAACTTCCCACCAGAAATTATTGAATGACGTCTTTAAAAAAAACAACAACATCAAAACTAATAGCAAATGAACAGTTAATAAACTGTCGCTGTGTGTACTCGTGCTATGACCCCATTGCTCACAACTACACACTCTCATGGACTGGACAAGGTCCAAATTGTTATTACAGTATATCAAAATGTCGACCGAATCCTTTAAAATCACAAATTCAAGTTTGGCCTGAGTTAAGTGGTGTGCGCTTGTGCGGTTGGTGTGTGTGTGTGGGGGGGGGGTGTTGTTGCTTTGCCGCACATTACCCTCCTCATACATTCAACTCACCTGGTTAGTTTGCCGCACATTACCCTCCTCATACATTCAACTCACCTGGTTAGTTTGCCGCACATTACCTTCCTCATACATTCAACTCACCTGGTTAGTTTGCCGCACATCACCCTCCTCATACATTCAACTCACCTGGTTAGTTTGCCGCACATTACCTTCCTCATACATTCAACTCACCTGGTTAGTTTGCCGCACATTACCCTCCTCATACATTCAACTCACCTGGTTAGTTTGCCGCACATTACCCTCCTCATACATTCAACTCACCTGGTTAGTTTGCCGCACATTACCTTCCTCATACATTCAACTCACCTGGTTAGTTTGCCGCACATTACCCTCCTCATACATTCAACTCACCTGGTTAGTTTGCCGCACATTACCTTCCTCATACATTCAACTCACCTGGTTAGTTTGCCGCACATCACCCTCCTCATACATTCAACTCACCTGGTTAGTTTGCCGCACATTACCTTCCTCATACATTCAACTCACCTGGTTAGTTTGCCGCACATTACCCTCCTCATACATTCAACTCACCTGGTTAGTTTGCCGCACATTACCCTCCTCATACATTCAACTCACCTGGTTAGTTTGCCGCACATTACCCTCCTCATACATTCAACTCACCTGGTTAGTTTGCCGCACATTACCTTCCTCATACATTCAACTCACCTGGTTAGTTTGCCGCACATTACCTTCCTCATACATTCAACTCACCTGGTTAGTTTGCCGCACATTACCTTCCTCATACATTCAACTCACCAAGTCAGCTTTTAAGACGCTATTAAAATTTCCCCAACACAACCAAAAATCAGATATTTTAAGTTCGCTGTCCTGACAGAGGATACAGCCCCCGCCCCACCCCACACTTAAACCAAATGCGTTCCCCTCAATTGTTTCCTTTCAATGCGGACAAGATCCACCCCCTCAGGCCCAACCACCCCCTCCAACCTCACCCCTACCCTCACCCCCTTCACCACATCAACTTTTCCTGTACATAACTTTTCCAATAAAAAAAAAGGTTAACGTTAGGGGTCTGTCTTTTATCGCTCTTAGCTAACGGCTCCAGCCCCAGTCACTCCACATACCGCAGTGACACACTGTGGCTGTACTGTTAACTCGGGGCTCTCATTTAAAGATGGGTGTCGTAAATTCTGGTGTGATTGTGCCGCGAAATCTGGTGGGATTGTGCCGTGAAATCTGGTGGGATTGTGCCGTGAAATCTGGTGGGATTGTGCCGTGAAATCTGGTGGGATTGTGCCGTGAAATCTAGTGGCATTGGTTTTATTAACTAAAGAAAAATAATGGAATATAATAATGCTAGGTATTATCCCACACATAGTCATAGCAACCACGCCCCATTGTCCCTTGTCGCCACCGTGACCGTGACAATGTCCCGTCTCTAAACCCCAGTCACCACGCCTCGTCTCTAAACCCCAGTCACCATGCCCCGTCTCAAAACCCCAGTCACCACGCCCCGTCTCTAAACCCCGTCACCACGCCCCGTCTCAAAACCCCAGTCACCACGCCTCGTCTCTAAACCCCAGTCACCACGCCTCCTCTCTAAACCCCAGTCACCACGCCTCGTCTCTAAACCCCAGTCACCACGCCTCGTCTCTAAACCCCAGTCACCACGCCTCGTCTCTAAACCCCAGTCACCATGCCTCGTCTCTAAACCCCAGTCACCATGCCTCGTCTCTAAACCCCAGTCACCACGCCTCGTCTCTAAACCCCAGTCACCACGCCTCGTCTCTAAACCCCAGTCACCACGCCTCGTCTCTAAACCCCAGTCACCACGCCTCGTCTCTAAACCCCAGTCACCACGCCTCGTCTCTAAACCCCAGTCACCACGCCTCGTCTCTAAACCCCAGTCACCACGCCTCGTCTCTAAACCCCAGTCACCACGCCTCGTCTCTAAACCCCAGTCACCACGCCTCGTCTCTAAACCCCAGTCACCACGCCTCGTCTCTAAACCCCAGTCACCACGCCTCGTCTCTAAACCCCAGTCACCACGCCTCGTCTCTAAACCCCAGTCACCACGCCTCGTCTCTAAACCCCAGTCACCACGCCTCGTCTCTAAACCCCAGTCACCACGCCTCGTCTCTAAACCCCAGTCACCACGCCTCGTCTCTAAACCCCAGTCACCACGCCTCGTCTCTAAACCCCAGTCACCACGCCTCGTCTCTAAACCCCAGTCACCACGCCTCGTCTCTAAACCCCAGTCACCACGCCTCGTCTCTAAACCCCAGTCACCACGCCTCGTCTCTAAACCCCAGTCACCACGCCTCGTCTCTAAACCCCAGTCACCACGCCTCGTCTCTAACCCCCTTTTTGATTTGTGTAGTTTGGAGGGTATTTTTTAAAATTGAAATTGTTTTTTTTGTAAGTTAATGGGGAGGGGGGGGTTGTAATACTGCCACTTTTTGAAACTTTGCCAAGTTAAAGTTAAATAACCGACCAATCTAATTAAATAACTTTTTAAGCCCATTATTTCTTTTTAACTACCGGTAAAGTTTAACTCACTCGCCTTTCAGATGTACAGATACACGTAAACTTCATTTTTTTACATTATGTACACAATTAAATACATGTAATGTTGTCTCTAAACCCCGTCACCACGCCCTGTCTCTAAACCCCAGTCACCACGCCTCGTCTCTAAACCCCAGTCACCACGCCTAGTCTCTAAACCCCAGTCACCACGCCTCGTCTCTAAACCACAGTCACCACGCCTCGTCTCTAAACCCCAGTCACCACGCCTCGTCTCTAAACCCCAGTCACCATGCCTCGTCTCTAAACAACATTCACCACGCCTCGTCTAAACCCCAGTCACCATGCCTCGTCTCTAAACCCCAGTCACCATGCCCTGTCTCTAAACCCCAGTCACCACGCCCCGTCTCTAAACCCCAGTCACCATGCCCTGTCTCTAAACCCCAGTCACCATGCCCTGTCTCTAAACCCCAGTCACCATGCCTCGTCTCCAAACCCCAGTCACCACGCCTCGTCTCTAAACCCCAGTCACCACGCCTCGTCTCTAAACCCCAGTCACCATGCCCTGTCTCTAAACCCCAGTCACCATGCCTCGTCTCCAAACGCCAGTCACCACGCCCCGTCTCTAAACCCCAGTCACCATGCCTCGTCTCTAAACCCCAGTCACCATGCCTCGTCTCTAAACCCCAGTCACCATGCCTCGTCTCTAAACCCCAGTCACCATGCCTCGTCTCTAAACCCCAGTCACCA
>CAXITT010000074.1:271923-283691 GCA_964033795.1 Lymnaea stagnalis
AAAAAAAAAAAAAATTCATTAACCCCCCCCCCCCCACCCATGAAAATGCGTTTGACAAAGGGAATGTGGGGTTTGATTTAACCCCCGTATCAGGAGCAAGACCACGGGGGGGGGGGGTCGGCTGATTTCAATCCCATGCATATCTTGAGACTATCGGGGAACATTGACTCATGCTGTTTGAATGCCTGCATGAAGCCTATGAAGGGACATGTGACTGGAGAAACCGTAACAAACTATGATATAGTTAAGGGTTGAGCAGCACTACACTGTAGGGTGTGTTTAGATCCTCTAGGGCAGTGGTCCCCAAATGGCGGTGCGTGGAGCTTCACCGGTCCGCATTCCTAACGCTGCGGGTCCCCATAACATAAATATTTATTGTGAAATAGAAATAAAAGTATAAAAATAAATCTTACACCGGTCCCTGCTAAAATTTCGAAAGTTGTTCACCGGTCCGCCAAACTTAAACGTTTGGGAGCCACTGCTGTAGGGCAGTGGTTCTCAACCTTGTTAATGCCGCGACCCTTACTTTCAGTTCCACATGTTGTGGCGACCTCCCAACCGCAAAATTATTTTTGATGCTTCTTTATAACTGTATAGTATATGTATTTTCCGATGGATTTAGGCGACCCCTGAGAAAGGGCTGTACGACCCCCAAAGGGGTCGCGACCCACAGGTTGAGAACCGCTGCTCTAGGGTGTGTTCAAACCACAGACTACAGAATAGCGTGGACACAGTGGACAGGTTTCATTTGCATCCCGGGACCGGTGGCAGATTTATTAATAAATTGACTTGAGCTTTATTTTGTTTAAAGTGAGTTAGAGTAGCCTGTAACTGCATGCACACAACAACCAGCCACCACCTGCATGCACACAACAACCAGCCACCACCTGCATGCACACAACAACCAGCCACCACCTGCATGCACACAACAACCAGCCACCACCTGCATGCACACAACAACCAGCCACCACCTGCATGCACACAACAACCAGCCACCACCTGCATGCACACAACAACCAGCCACCACCTGCATGCACACAACAACCAGCCACCACCTGCATGCACACAACAATCAGCCACCACCTGCATGCACACAACAACCAGCCACCGCCTGCATGCACACAACAACCAGCCACCGCCTGCATTCACATAACCAGTTACCACATGCATGCACACAACAACCGTCCATCACCTGTATGTATGAACACAACAACCGCCAATCCCCTGTATGTCGAATCCGAAAATTTGATCGAAAGAAATTTGATCGAAAGAAATTTCGTCGACGGAAAATTGATCGGCGGAAATTTGATCGAACGGAAATTCGGTCGAACCTTTTTTTCGTTCACTCGTTAATATTTTGCGTCAAATCTATTTTTGAAGCATTATTTTCGTTTACTATTTAGTACAGCTTGAATGCAGTCCTTTAATTATTACAATTTAACAAAACATGCATACAAGTAACGCACTTCATAAGATTTCCAACAAGTGCACTTCCTCCTCCAAGGCTCGCAACCGCATATTTTGGGGGCTGGGGCTGAAAATAGAATAGAATATGTTGTCATCGGCAACGAGTCTTTGCATGTGCCAAGCTCCATCTCGATAGATTGATGGGAGGTTGGTCATTTAGCCGTCCGAAGATTTTGCCAGCCACGAACAAAAGCGAAGTTACTATTATTATTATATAAAGGATTTAAAAAGACAAGATGCCATTGCATTGATTATAATCTTAATAATAGTATTGCCATTGTTTGAAGAATTCAAAACTTGTCAGCTTGCTAATACAAGTACATGCTCACAGTGCGATGTCTTTTTTGCGTGACATTTCAATGTTTTGTTTTCTTCTGTCGATAAATTGTCTGTCAATGAATGTTTTTTTCCATGAATTGTCTGTTGAAGTGCTGTTGAAGTGTGAGATGAAGTGTCTATTTGGCGTTAAGTGTTCATGTGAGAGGGCTGTCTATGAACTGGCCGGTTCCCTACTACATGTACACAATCTTTCAAATCCATCTAATATTTACAGCACCCATCAAGTTTACACACCTACCGTCTCATCCCACGGTCTTAACCTCCACCACATGAACACACTCTCTCTCACCCCCATTTTATAACACACCCACCACATGTACACACCTCTCTCACCCCCATGTATGTTATAACACACAAACCACATGTACACACCTCTCTCAACCCGATATATGTTATAACATACCCATCACATGTACACACCTCTCTCACCCCCATGTATATTATAAAACACCAACCACATGTACACACCCCTCTCACCCTCATTTAATATTACACCCATCCCATGAACACACCTCTCTCACACCCATGCTATAACACACCCACCACATGTACACACCCCTCTCCCCATTTTATATCACACCACCACATGTACACACCCCTCTTAGCCCATCCCTCTTAGCCCATGTATGTTATAACACACACACCATATGTACACACCTCTCACCCCATGTATGTTAAAACACCCACCACATGTACGCACCTCTCTCAACCCCATTTTATATCACACCACCACATGTACACACATCTTACCCCCATTTTATTACACACCCACCACATATGCACACCTCTCTCACCCCCTTTTTTAACACACCCACCATATGTACACACCTCTCTCTCCCCCATTTTATAACACCAACCACATGTACACACCTCTCTTACCCAAATTTTATAACACACCCACCACATGTACACACCTCTGTCACCCCCATTTTATAACACACCCACCACATGTACACACCTAACCCCCATTTTATATCACACCCAATATATGTACACACCTTTCATCCCCATGTTATAACACACTAACCACAAGTACACACCTTTCTCAACCCCAATGTATGTTATAACACACCCACAACATTTACACACCTCTCACCCCATGTATGTTATAACACACCCACCACGTGTACACACCTCTCTCACCCCATGCTATAACACACCCACCACATGTACAAACCTCTCTCACCCCCATGTTATAACACACTTACCACATGTACACACCTCTCTGACCCCATGTTATAAGACACCCACCACATGTACACACCTCTCACACCCCCATGTTATAACACACATACCACATGTACACACCTCTCTCACCCCATGTTATAACACACCCACCACATGTACACACCTCTCATACCCCCATGTTATAACACACCTACCTTATGGACGTACCTCCTCTCTCACCCCATGATATAAAGAACCCCCGCCACATCTACACACCCTCTGTCTCACCCCATGATCTTTAACCCCCCCCCCCCCCCCCCCCCCNACACACACACACAAACACAAAGTAGGAATTGATCAACCGATGTCTATTTCAAATAAACTTGAGTTTTCCTTTCCTACCAAATCCCCGTTGCAGACCACGGTGCATTGCATGGCTTCTTTACAAACTGCGCAATCATCTGGAAACCAGAGAATAATGCAGTTACTTGCTTCACGCGCCTGGAAATCAATAGCCTTGCTAGCATTCTCCTAGCTTGGGACGACATTCTGCCCTTGCGGTAGAACTGGTGCGCTAATGGTAAAAGCAGCCCCATGTAGAGGTGTTGTACAACTTCTGATAACGGGGATTATTTTGACGCCCAAGAGCAGTTTGCCTAGGCCTAGATATTCCTTTAAATTGTATGCATGTGTTCCTGTTTGATTTGCGGGGAGACCAAACTAACACGTCTTCCAAGACGGACGTCGATTCATTGTTTCGTACACATTGTCCAGTCAGAAATTATTTATTAAAAAAAAAAATTATTCAATATCTTATTCGGTGACGTGTATATTTCGAGGACTCAATCGTAAACCAGAACCAACAGGGCTGTTTTAAAATACGTTGGCTTGAGCGTTCTTAGGAAAGTCTGTAAAATGTCTAAAAAGTTTTGGAATTATGTTAGTATATTTTTTGGAATGCTGTGAGAATATGTGTTGGAATGCTGTGAGGATATGTGTTGGAATGCTGAGAGAATATGTGTTGGAATGCTGTTTGTATACGTGTTGGCTTGCCGTTAGTATAAATTATGCCTTTAAATGCTGTTAGCATGTGTTCGAATGTTTTTGGAATATGTGTTGGAATGCTGTTATGATATGTGTTGGAATGCTGTTATGATATGTGTTGCAATGCCGTTGGGATATGTGTTGCAATGCCGTTGGGATATGTGTTGGAATGCTGTTAGGATATGTGACGGAATGCTGTTGTTACGTACTGTTATCCGAATGGAGAAGTTAATCTCTTATTTAAGTATATGGCTCGTTCTAAAACAGTACACAACAAAATACAATACCATGTGTTAAATAAAATAACAAAGACAACGATACCCAAACTAGGGCTAATTACAATTAATACATTTTATTAAGTTAATAGAAAATTACAAAATCATAAATAAATAAAATTAAAGCTTTTAACTTACAGAATAATGATTGGCTTGTACCGGTACAATGTTGAAGAAGATACAAATGTTTTAAAAAGTAAAAAAGGTACAATGATGAAAAGGAATCTAAACACACACACAACGTAAACAAATCTCTGCCTCGTATAGCAAAGCTCTATCGTAATAGCTACCGCTCAAAATATTTCCTTCCCTTCTTTCCTGTCGCTCAATATATTATTTCCTGATATGTGTAGATTTTTCTACAGAATTCGATTGAATACGGGCTATGGATTTAGGCGTAAACAAGGTCAAGAGAGACTATTTTTAGTTTTCCACAGCCTAAATGCGGTTCGGAGCTTGGGGTCAGCTAGAGTTCATTCACGGGGAAAGATGACGTAAACATAACTCTGTTGGGATATTTACGTCA
Source organism: Lymnaea stagnalis (assembly GCA_964033795.1). NCBI lineage: Eukaryota > Metazoa > Mollusca > Gastropoda > Lymnaeidae > Lymnaea > Lymnaea stagnalis. The sequence goes on from CAXITT010000074.1 coordinate 276,742, forward strand.
CACACGTATATTATACTTTACACACGTATACTATTTTTCACACACATATAATATACTTCACACACATAATATACTTCACACACATATAATATACTTCACACACATATAATATACTTCACACACATATAATATACTTCACACACGTATAATATACTTCACACACATATAATATACTTCACACACATATAATATACTTCACACACATATAATATACGTCACACACATATAATATACGTCACACACGTCTAATATATCAGGCATACAGTTCGTAAGTCGCATTGGCCTTGTATGTCATCTCACAGGACCGGCACTGCGATCCTTATACATAGCTTGTAAAACGCGTTTGTTGATCGTCTCGGTACAGAGAGGAAATCCAACGCGTTCAACGATGGCCACCACGAGAGACCCAAAGATGACATGTTCGTTTTTAAACGACTTCAACTCTTGTGTACAACGGAAGTCATCAACGCTTTTTACAATCGTTTTTTTTAAATAATTTTTTTTTTATAAAGTCATTTAAAAACTCTAGGAATATATTATTTAAAGTTTTAATGTACATCTACAGAACTGAATTAACAAATTAATGGATTTCAGTTCTTCAAGTTATTATCTTTATTTTAATATACCAACAAAATTAATGACTATGTATACAACTTTTTATATTAGCGAGATGGTTTTTATTACAGTAAATTTACTTTACCTACTGTGTTAAAATGGCCATGTGATTGGCAATTTATTCCATTACTTGACACAGCCATTGGTCAATTGGCAATTTATTCCATAACTAGACACAACCATTGGTCAATTGGCAATTTATTCCATAACTAGACACAACCATTGGTCAATTGGCAATTTATTCCATTACTTGACACAACCATTGGTCAATTGGCAATTTATTCCATTACTTGACACAACCATTGGTCAATTGGCAATTTATTCCATAACTAGACACTTTATAAATTGTCAATTGACAATTTATGCCATTACTTGACACAACCATTGGTCAATTGACAATTTATTCCATTACGTGACACAACCATTGGTCAATTGACAATTTATTCCATTACGTGACACAACCATTGGTCAATGCTGGTCGGAAACATTATGATGGGGTGTAGTTATCTTTCCGTGGGATATCTATATTGCTAAAAGAAGCCACCTTAAAGTTCTGTCTCTGAGAAAGAAATAGCCGTTAAAATTGTAATGGGGTCAATACAGTGGTTATGAAGCCAATTCTCTAGCCGTCCAAATTGTGATGGGGTCAATACAGTCGTTACGAAGCCAATTCTTTAGCCGTCCAAATTGTGATGGGGTCAATACAGTGGTTATGAAGCCAATTCTCTAGCCGTCCAAATTGTGATGGGGTCAATACAGTGGTTATGAAGCCAATTCTTTAGCCGTCCAAATTGTGATGGGGTCAATACAGTGGTTATGAAGCCAATTCTCTAGCCGTCCAAATTGTGATGGGGTCAATACAGTGGTTATGAAGCTAATTTTAGCTCATTCTGTTATTTTAAAAGCCGTTAAGCCAAAATATATTTGTTTACGTCGACATTGCCCCGTTGTATGATAAAATCATAGCCTATTTAAATGGTGCGTTAATTCTATTTGTACGAAAATTTCAATTGTAAGTATGAAATGTAGATTAATATTATACACAAAACTAGCTATAGCTCGCCAAACAATGGCGGCCTCGATGTGTGAAATAGAGTTATTTGACAAAACATGCATTCAAGTAACGCACTAAAAAAGATCCCCTATTAATACTCCCCCCCCTCCCCTGGTACGCCACCGCCTCTGAACTATATGTATATTATAATGTCCCACCCCCTTTTAGACCGCTGATTTATTAGACCAACGTGTCCCGTAAACAAAGAGAACTATAACGCACCAAACGCATTTGCTGTATTTTAAGAATCTCCTTTCGCGCAGTTATCGGGAATTTTACTTTGCGTGCTATTGACTTAAAGACGTATTTATGTTGTTGATATACACAGGCAGAGGCGTAGCGAGGGGTGGGCAGGGGGGGGACAGATGTCCCCGGGCGCCAGCTAGTTAGGGGCGCCAAAATGTGTTTTGATATTATTTTATTGATGAAAATAATGGGCTTGAGAGTTGAAAAAAAGAAAAAGAGGCGCTTTAAAATGGATCTTGTCCCCGGGCGCGAATCTTGTCCCCGGGGCGCCAATCACCCTCGCTACGCCTCTGTACACAAGGATTATAAAAGTAATGCGATTCAATAATAAAACTCGTGCTATCGAACGAAGGGATTTGGTGAGCGATTTTGAAAGCCTTTTGGAGCTCTTGACATCTTTTTGCATAAAAACATATAACAATGGGCCACGAGGCCAAAATGACGTATGTAAGACATGCTGTTTGGCTAGCTGCCGAGTCACAACTTTCCACAATGTGTTGTGTGCGTTTCTCGATTACATTGGCCAGATACAGTGTAGCCAGTAACGTAGCTGTTGTACCAAGGAACGCCCTTAATTAAAATTAATAATAATAATATGATTGTACGTATTTCTACACTCGAGACTTTCATTTGTACCCCATTTGGAGGTAATTGACCCCCCCTTAGCCGACAACAGTACTTCAACAAATGATGCACCGGTAGTTCATGTGACCAACCGTTTTCGGGATGTTATTTGGAAGTCAGTATCTCAAAAGTAAAAGTAAGAAATGAACAACTTCAGCGGGGAAAGGGTAGTTAATTTTTATTATGGTGAGTTGAGTTCTCTCTAATAATAGTTACTGTTCCATAACTTAATCAATATTGTTATAGAGAGCTTGTTTACATAATATTTCTCGTGCGTGCCCTCTGATTGACCCCGCATGAGACGCTGTGTTCACAAAGGGGTGTGGCTTAGGTCTTTGATGTATTCTTGTTTACGCCGCCAACGAATAAAAATAATTAATCTGTTCCAAATAGTATTTGGTAGAATGATTGGGATTTTTCTCGAAATGTCATGTAGCTTGTAGAAGGCAGGGCTTAGGCGTCGGTAGANTATTTGTGTGCTCCTACTTATATGTGTTTATTTCGCATTATTTATTGGCATCATTATTTCTAATTGTATTAACTGTGTACCGGTACGAGATCTACCATACTGTAAGTTGAAGATTGTAATTTTATTTTATTTTATTTTGTAATTATCTTAAGACATAATAAATCTTAATTAATTGTAACTAGAAACTGTTTTGGGTCGTATATTTAATATTGTTGATTCTATGGTATCGTCCTTTGTTAGGCACTGTTTACAACGAGCCAATTAAAATTAAAATAGGAGATTAATTTCTCCCAATACAAGTCAGTGCGTAACAATATCATCCTCAGGCAGGGCGGTGGAATGGGAAATAAATGTACTTCTAGCACTAATGCGTCCCTGTCATATGTGCTACTGGAAGCTCTTTATTAATGTGTGGCTGTCATATGTGCTACTGGTTATAGCTCTTTATTAACCTGCCTGTCATATGTACTACTGTTAGCTCTTTATTAGCCTGCCTGTTATGTGCTACGGGAAGCTCTTTATAGTCTGCCTGTCACATGTGCTACTGGTAGCTCTTTATTAGCCTGCCTGTCATGTGCTAGGGGTAGCTCTTTATTAGCCTGCCTGTCATATGTGCTACGGGTAGCTCTTTATTAGTCTGCCTGTCATATGTGCTACTGATAGCTCTTTATTAGCCTGCCTGTCATATGTGCTATTGGTATCTCTTCATTAGCCTGCCTGTCATGTGCTAGGAGTAGTTTTTTATTAGTCTGCCTGTCATGTGCTAGGAGTAGCTTTTTATTATTCTGCCTGTCATATGTGCTACTGGTAGCTCTTTATTAGCCTGTCTGTCATATGTGCTACTTGTATCTCTTTATTAGCCTGCCTGTCATTATGTGCTACTGATAGCTCTTTATTAGCCTGCCTGTCATATGTGCTACTGGTAGCTCTTTATTAGCCTGCCTGTCATATGTGCTACTGTTAGCTCTTTTTTATTCTGCCTGTCATGTGCTACGGGTAGCTCTTTACTAGCCTGCCTGTCATATGTGTTACTGGTAGCTCTTTATTAGCCTGCCTGTCATGTCCTACTGGTAGCTCTTTATTAGCATGCCTGTCATATGTGCTACTGGTAACTCTTTATTAGTGTGTGGCTGTCGTATGTGCTACTGGTAGCTCTTCATTAGCCTGCCTGTCATGTGCTAGGAGTAGCTTTTTATTAGTCTGCCTGTCATGTGCTAGGAGTAGCTTTTTATTATTCTGCCTGTCATATGTGCTACTGGTAGCTCTTTATTAGCCTGTCTGTCATATGTGCTACTGGTAGCTCTTTATCGGTGCGTGCCTGTCATGTGCTACGGGTAGCTCTTTATTAGTCTGCCTGTCATATGTGCTACTGATAGCTCTTTATTAGCCTGCCTTTCATATGTGCTACTGGCACCCCTTTATCGGTGTGTGCCTGTTGTATGAGCTTCTGGTGGTGTTTATTAAAGTGCATTTGTCAAATGTGCTGCACGCAGATCTATACTAGTGTGTCTGTCAGTTGTGTTTCTGGTATTGAGTACTATAGAGCGTCTGTCAGGTGTGTTGCTGGTTGGTCTGTTCTATAGTGTGTTTGTCAGATGTGCTGCTGATTGGTCTGTTCTATTGTGTATTTGTCAGATGTGCTGCTGATTGGTCTGTTCTATAGTGTGTTTGTCAGATGTGCTGCTGGTTGGTCTGTTCTATACTGTGTTTGTCAGATGTGCTGCTGGTTGGTCTGTTCTATAGTATGTTTGTCAGATGTGCTGCTGGTTGGTCTGTTCTATAGTGTGTCTGTCAGATGTGCTGCTGATTAGTCTGTTCTATAGTGTGTTTGTCAGATGTGCTGCTGATTGGTCTCTCCTATAGTGTGTTTGTCAGATGTGCTGCTGATTGGTCTGTTCTATAGTGTGTCTGTCAGGTGTGCTGCTGGTTGGTCTCTACTGCAGTGTGTCTGTCGCTGATTGGTTGTTCTATAGTGTGTCTGTCAGATGTGCTGCTGGTTGGTCTCTACTACAGTTTGTCTGTCAGATGTGTCTCGCTGATTGGTCTGTTCTATAGTGTGTCTGTCAAATGTGCTGCGTGACGAATTGCCAAAAACTCTTGCTCAAGTAAAAACCAAAAACCCCCTAAAGAATGAATTGAGTATCATTGCCCCACTTCGTGGTGAGCCACCGCCCATTAAACCCGACGCAGTAGAGCAACAATTATTCCCTTATAAGACAACGTCTTATCGGAAGGACACGTTGGTGGTGAAACCCTAATTTTGAAAGTAGTTCCTCATCCTTTGTTTGTAAGAGCAACAGAAGAAATCTTTACTTTCTTCTCTTACACACAATTTCAATACTAAATATCAGTAGGTGGATAAGTTAATGGTGTAGCTGAAATGTATGTCTAGTATCTTAATTGTGACAATTTACGTTCATTGATTTTTTAAGACAACAGAATGGATGACGTGTCTTCCTAGGAATTTTAACTAACATCGGACGCTACCACCGTGTCAAACAAGTAGGGAAAACCCCTTCACAATAAATGTTACTTGTAGTGTTACACAGGCAGTCGGGGGAATGTGTCATTGCTACGCTAGCCTGACACGCTGGGGTAGGATTTTAAACCACGTTCGTGAATACCCGTGGCTGGCAGTGATTTCACGATAACCCACTTATGGCAAGGTTCAAGTTTGTCGCGTTGTGATGACGTAAGTTTCCCCTCTTGTATTCGATGCTGTGCTCACCCGGCTGTGTGGTCAGCTGGTGCTCGGTGGTATTGATTGGCGAGAATGGGATATAATGTATGCCAGATGTGCGAGGGAGAGTATCTGCATGAGATGACATGCCTCTTGTTCAATTAGATATTTTCACCACGTGGTAGAGATTTGCAAGGATCCGTTTGTACACCACTAGGTGTGTCAGTGTACATGCTGGTAGTTTAACATGCTGGTAGTTTAACATGCTGATAGTATTTTAATTGTTTCTATAGTATAGTAGTTACTATCCCAGTGTCTCATTTTTATTTTACTTAGTTTACATGTTTTTAATAATTGTAAAGCGCTTAGAGCTTGAAGGTAAGCGCTATATAAAAATGCCTGAATAAATAAATAAATAACATGCTGATTTGCTACATACAACAACATGGAGGTCACTGTACGCCGTTAGTTGGCCCACTCTAACATGCGGATGTCCTGCATCACTGTGCACCGCTAGTTGCCCCACTATAACATGCTGACGTGCCCCATACAACACCACGGAGATCACTGTACACCATTAGTTGCCGAGTGTAGCATTAACACGCCGAAGTGTTACATGCAGAACAACACATTAACACGCTGAAGTGTTACATGCAGAACAACACATTAACACGCTGAAGTGTTACATGCAGAACAACACATTAACACGCTGAAGTGTTACATGCAGAACAACACATTAACACGCTGAAGTGTTACATGCAGAACAACACATTAACACGCTGAAGTGTTACATGCAGAACAACACATTAACACGCTGAAGTGTTACATGCAGAACAACACATTAACACGCTGAAGTGTTACATGCAGAACAACACATTAACACGCTGAAGTGTTACATGCAGAACAACACATTAACACGCTGAAGTGTTACATGCAGAACAACACATTAACACGCTGAAGTGTTACATGCAGAACAACACATTAACACGCTGAAGTGTTACATGCAGAACAACACATTAACACGCTGAAGTGTTACATGCAGAACAACACATTAACACGCTGAAGTGTTACATGCAGAACAACACATTAACACGCTGAAGTGTTACATGCAGAACAACACATTAACACGCTGAAGTGTTACATGCAGAACAACACATTAACACGCTGAAGTGTTACATGCAGAACAACACATTAACACGCTGAAGTGTTACATGCAGAACAACACATTAACACGCTGAAGTGTTACATGCAGAACAACACAT
>CAXITT010000074.1:283762-337106 GCA_964033795.1 Lymnaea stagnalis
CCTTTTCCCCGTCAACCTATCGAGCTGAAACTTATCACATTGACTCGTTGGCGATGATAACACATTCTATCAAAATTTCGGCCCCCCCCCCCCCAAAAAAAAATAAAAAAAATAATATGTTTTTCCTGTTTTTTCAAGGGGAAGATGAGGGAAATATAATACTAATTTCATGAAATAAAATTACCTATTACTGCGTTAAATGAAATTCTTTAAAAAAAAAAACAACAAAAAAAACACACAAATGCTTTTGGTGCGTAATATTTACTTTATTTTTTGTTAAATTTTTTTGTTGTTTTGTTGAAATGGTGAGAAATAAATCTGTGCTATAAAAGCGGATGGGACATTGTACTATTTTTATAAAATAAATATTTTAAAGGATTTCTACGAACAGTTTGTGTTTCTGGGGTTAGGGTTTAATATTAGGGCACAATTGAAATACAGCATGTCATGTTTTAATCTACGAACAGTTTGTGTTTTTGGGGTTAGGGTTTAATATTAGGGCACAATTGAAATACAGCATGTCATGTTTTAATCTACGAACAGTTTGTGTTTCTGGGGTTAGGGTTTAATATTAGGGCACAATTGAAATACAGCATGTCATGTTTTAATCTACGAACAGTTTGTGTTTCTGGGGGTTAGGGTTTAATATTAGGGCACAATTGAAATACAGCATGTCATGTTTTAGTTTTGTGTTACTAATTATAGGGAACAAAAATACAATGCACTCTTAAATGACCTAACGGTCATTGTTGATTGTTACATTACCTCGATCCAGTCATATCTCACGTAACATACGCTTGGAGCTGGAAGTTTAGATTATTTAGTGTCATTTTTTTTTCCTCATCAACTGAGCAAAGAGAGTTGGATTAAGTCCCACGGTTCACCATACAGTTAACATTGGACTAAGTCCCACGGTTCACCATACAGTTAACATTGGACTAAGTCCCACGGTTCACGATACAGTTAACATTGGATTAAGTCCCACGGTTCACTATACAGTTAATATTTACATGGATAAGCGGACGGACCAGACTTGATTTGATTTTGATAGATTTGTTTTTGTCACTGTGTCAGCTCTTATAGAATTGATATGGTGGCGATAGTTCTAAGAGATGTATACTCAACTATTACAGTTTGACTAGATTTTGATGCAGCTGTGACAGTTCTAAGAAATGTATAGTCAACTATTACAGTTTGACTAGATTTTGATGCAGCTGTGACAGTTCTAAGAAATGTATAGTCAACTATTACAGTTTGACTAGATTTTGATGCAGCTGTGACAATTCTAAGAAATGTATAGTCAACTAATACAGTTTGACTAGATTTTGATGCAGCTGTGACAGTTTCACTGGATCCTATGTAACTATTGCAGCTCGACTATATATTTAATGTCACTATGGCAGTTCGACTAGGTTCGATGCGTAGCTGCGACGGTTTTACCAGATTTAATGCGACTGTGACAGGTCTTACATGTTAGGTGCAAACTGTGGGGTCCAAATCTGCCAACTTGAGTCCCCGTACCCTAGAATGTCTTTACAAATGTCTACATTATAATATGAAACATAACCCAGTTCAAATGTTCTTTTTATTCAGATGCTTATTTGGCCTCCATGTCTGCCGCCGCCGCTGCCAATCACCACCCTGCTCTGTATAGCCTGTCGCCAGGGGGAATCACTCCTTTCCTTGAGCAGCAGCAGAGCACATCCCATGGCGCCACTCCTCTCAGCCTCGTCAAACAGGAACCCAAGGAACTCTCGTGTACAGAAAAGGCCTCCAAACAGTCCGAGAGGCGATCTATGGGCTTCAAGGTAGACTTGGACTACAGCCGGGTCAGCAAGGACATCTTGTCCGGCAGCCATCTCAAGGAACCCAAACTCTCACCGTCCACCTCTATGGGATCCCCCGGCAAACATGACAAAAAAGGGAACGGTAGCGCCACTGCCTCTTCCGGGAGCTTAAATGGCTCGCACGGTTTCAACAAGTCCTTTTCTAACCCTTCAATAAACTCCACCCCCAGACACCAACAAGAACATTTGCGGACCAAGTGCACGAGTCCCAGGAATTCTGCAGGCTCGGTGTCGCCTAAAGGTCGTGTTGTCAACAGCCCCAGCAATCCCACGAATCCCAGAAAGACCAAATCTTCCAGCCACGCCTCGAAGCCCAGCAAAGCGCACCCGGAGCGAAGCCACAGTTCCACCCTATCGTCGCTGTCCCCGGCTGAATCACCTATCGCCAGCGTCCCCACGCAAGCGGCCGCCCCTATTCCCCTGGCCACCGTCCAGCACGACGGCATCCTGCTTTCGGCACTGGCTTCACCGTCGTCGGCCGCCGCGTCGTCAGCGACTACCAAGCTCTGCTCGATCAAGCAACAGTCTGAGAGATTGAACCGTTCGTCCGCAGGGGCCAGGGAGCACGGCACCCCTGTACAAGACACCAACTCGTCAGACCTGGCCTCCAGCTCAGACGTCCCGTTGGATGTGAGCACGGAGGGACCCAGCCATGACCACAACAGCGCCCACGAGGACAGTTGTGATATTGTCGTCGATTCGACGGAGCATGACGAAATGCCGGTCTTGAAAATGGCGCTCTCCACGAAATCAGAGCACGATCGGGCGATAGAGGAAACGATAGATCAGGTGGCCTCGGCCACAGATTCGGACACGGAAACGGCTCATTACGGCGCCCCGTCCCAGGGGGCCGTGAAAACGTCGCCGCCAGAACCTGTCTCCTCGGCGTGTACCGTGACCAGGACAGATGTAAGGTGCATCGTCACGTCATCCGTGTCCTCTGGTGGCACGCGTACGGTGTACGCCAAGACCCAACCAGTCCCTTCAGTCACAGCAACAGGTAATGCTAGTTTTCTTCTCTTGGAAATGCTACACAGTCCCTGTTAATATATTTGATTATTTTTACTTCTGTCGGAAAAGCAACATTTTCATTACAACAGATTAACCACATATTGTTTGATCCCTTTCCCTATGAGATTTTCAACATTTTCATTACAACAGATTAACCACATATTGTTTGATCCCTTTCCCTATGAGATAAGAGTGCTTTGTTTAACCATATGCGCCGGGGGGCCCTTCTTTTACACCCGGTATTTTAACACCATACCCGGTGAGTCCCGGTGGTACACAAAAAAAAAGCGTTATTTTCCTCATGAACTATGTGTTCCAGCCAATGAGGGGGAAGTGAAACGTTTTGGTATAGAACCAGATTAATTAGACACGAACAATGTGTGTCACTATAACAATATAAGGAAGCCTTAATAATAATTGTACATGCTCACAAGTATACGTTTCGGCTTGTACAGAACCAGTCACGATCACAGTGGCATCAAAGCTGAAGACTTCAAAACACTAATAGCTTAATATTATAATCCCAGAGGTTCAGAAACCTTTTAGTGCCGATACCCCTTTATAACATTTTTTTAAAAAAGTTGATGACCAACAACCAGAATTATAACCTTAAAATTGAAACAGATGTTAAGAAGGTGGGGCTGTGTGTGTGTGGGGGGGGGAGTAGAGCTTTTATATATATTAAAATACCAACGGTTCAGAAACCTTTGAGTGCCGATACCCCTTTATAACATTAAAAAAATTTTTTTGATGACCAACAATCAGAATTATAACCTTAAAATTGAAACAGATGTTAAGAAGGTGGGGTTGTGTGTGTGTGTGGGGGGGGGGGGGTAGAGCTTTTAAGATGAAATAACGTTCTTAAATTCATTAAAATAATGGACTTTTTTTTTTTCCTTTGAACTTCCTTTTTATTTTTTTTTTTCCATTGAACTTCCTTTTTGACGTAAGTTACTGGACAAAACATGCATTCAAATAACGCACTGTATAAGATTCCCTATGAGTTCCCCCCCCCCCTTTTTTCTAATGACCCACCGCCTTTTTTACCACGCAAATTATTACACCAACTAATTTCGTAAAACAAAATAAAATATTTGCGTTAATTTTAAGAATCTCATGTAGCACAGTTTTATTTGCTGAAATCAGCGCCACCTGGTAGCGTTAGTGACATTGTTACATTGAGAGTTATTATTCCTCGATTGGGAAAAAAAAAATATTTGTATATCTTTCGGTCCTTACTTTTTAAAGAAAGAATACGCCCTGATGGATCTTAACTTAAGTATCTGTGATGCATCTGATCTTAGTAATTTGGGATGAAGAGGGTAGATGTAGCCGCTAAAAAAATTTTGTAGATATAATATGTTAATTTCATCGGTGGTGGTGGGAAGCAGAAATAAGAGCAAAGAAGGGCGGAGGGTTATACAGAGGGAGCTATGTAATTCACCCCCCCCCACAAACATGCACCCACATACCCACACACTGTTCCACCCATAACCACCACATTCCCCCCACACAAAGACATGCACATAGACACACACAACTTAGGCTACTCATTATCATCGGCCAGCGTGTGAAATAATATATTAATAGTAAATAGAATAGTGCCATGTTATGTTCATCTTGCTCAGACAGTTAATTACGCAAAATACACAGCAAGTACGTAATTACTTTCAGAGCTTTTCGGTTTCATTTAGTTTCGTACCAACGGCTAGGCAGTTTCCTGATGTTATTGACTTGGTTCAGGTCGAATGTACACAATATTATATTAAAAAAAAAAAATGTCTGTATTTTTTTTAACACCCGGACCCGGTTCCATATATTTACCGGGTCCGAGTATTTGCTGGGTGTGTTTATACCTGGCATTGCCTGGTATTCGGGTCAGTCCTAATAGAAAAACGTGGTGTTGACTAAACATTGTAACCCTTCTAAACCTTACTGATTCAATCTCTATTGAATGTAACTAATATTCAAATACTCTTTTAACCTTACAGTTAGAAATATGTCTATACATCTATAACCTATACCAGGGGTGGGCTAACTCTGTGTGCGGAGGGCCACATTGACAAATGTAAAGCTGTTTGGGGGCCGCACGGATATTATGTCCAATTTTTACATGTCGATTAACATTTCTCTATATTAAAATCGTTAAATTCGCATTTTAGCATTACATGACAGATTCAAGGACTGTTTAAACAAAAAAATGAAAATTAGAAAGTAATTTGATCAAAAATGCCAAAACAATCCTAACGGTACTTGAAATTTTTAATTTACAACAAAATAACTTAAAAACAAAATAATTTTAAAAATGTATAAACGCCTTCCAGGACCGCAAAATATCAGTTGCCGGGCCATATATGGCCCGCGGGCCGTAGTATGCCCACCTCTGTCCCAAACAAATCTTTTTACACTTTTATAACCCTAATAGTGACCATAAAAAAACTATTCCATGCCGTCATCATTGTTGATGTCAACTTTAAAGAAATGCGTGTAGTATGGCAACTGTAAAGAAATGCGTGTAGTATGGCAACTGTAAAGAAATGCGTGTAGTATGGCAACTGTAAAGAAATGCGTGTTGTATGGCAACTTGAAAGAAATGCGTTTAGTATAGTAACTTTAAAGAAATGCGTGTTGTATGGTCACTTTCGCGTGTTTGTAACTAGGATTAAAGAAACACACCAAAATCATAGCCGCTGGGGTAGGACAGTGGGTCAACACACAGCAGCATCATAGCCGGTGGGGTAGGACAGTGGGTCAACACACACCAGCATCATAGCCGGTGGGGTAGGACAGTGGTTCAACGCACACCAGCATCATAGCCGGTGGGGTAGGACAGTGGGTCAACACACACCAGCATCATAGCCGGTCGGGTAGGACAGTGGGTCTACACACACCAGCATCATAGCCGGTGGGGTAGGACAGTGGGTCAACACACACCAGCATCATAGCCGGTGGGGTAGGACAGTGGGTCAACACACAACAGCATCATAGCCGGTTGGGTAGGACAGTGGGTCAACACACACCAGCATCATAGCCGGTGGGGTAGGACAGTGGGTCAACACACACCAGCATCATAGCCGGTGGGGTAGGACAGTGGGTCTACACACACCAGCATCATAGTCAGTGGGGTAGGACAGTGGGTCTACACACACCAGCATCATAGCCGGTGGGGTAGGACAGTGGGTCAACGCACACCAGCATCATAGCCGGTGGGGTAGGACAGTGGGTCAACACACACCAGCATCATAGCCGGTTGGGTAGGACAGTGGGTCTACACACACCAGCATCATAGCCGGTGGGGTAGGACAGTGGGTCAACACACACCAGCATCATAGCCGGTGGGGTAGGACAGTGGGTCTACACACACCAGCATCATAGCCGGTGGGGTAGGACAGTGGGTCTACACACACCAGCATCATAGCCGGTGGGGTAGGACAGTGGGTCAACACACACCAGCATCATAGCCGGTGGGGTAGGACAGTGGTTCAACGCACACCAGCATCATAGCCGGTGAAGTAGGACAGTGGGTCAACACACATCAGCATCATAGCCGGTGCGATAGGACAGTGGGTCAACACACACCAGCATCATAGCTGGTGGGATAGGACAGTGGGTCAACACACACCAGCATCATAGCCGGTGGGGTAGGACAGTGGGTCAACACACCAGTATAATAGCCAGTCGGGTAGGACAGTGTGTCAACACACACCAGCATCATAGCCGGTAGGGTAGGACAGTGGGTCTACACACACTAGCATCATAGCCGGTGGGGTAGGACAGTGTGTCTACACACACCAGCATCATAGCCGGTGGGGTAGGACAGTGTGGCTACACACACCAGCATCATAGCCGGTGGGGTAGGACAGTGGTTCAACGCACACCAGCATCATAGCCGGTGGGGTAGGACAGTGGGTCAACACACACCAGCATCATAGCCGGTGGGGTAGGACAGTGGGTCTACACACACCAGCATCATAGCCGGTGGGGTAGGACAGTGGTTCAACGCACACCAGCATCATAGCCGGTGGGGTAGGACAGCGGGTCAACACACACCAGCATCATAGCCGGTAGGGTAGGACAGTGGGTCTACACACACCAGCATCATAGCCGGTGGGGTAGGACAGTGGTTCAACGCACACCAGCGTCATAGCCGGTGAAGTAGGACAGTGGGTCAACACACATCAGCATCATAGCCGGTGGGATAGGACAGTGGGTCAACACACACCAGCATCATAGCCCGTGGGATATGACAGTGGGTCAACACACACCAGCATCATAGCCGGTGATGTAGGACGGTGGGTCAACACACCAGTATAATAGCCAATCGGGTAGGACAGTGGGTCAACACACACCAGCATCATAGCCGGTAGGGTAGGACAGTGGGTCTACACACACTAGCATCATAGCCGGTGGGGTAGGACAGTGGGTCTACACACACCAGCTTCATAGCCGGTGGGGTAGGACAGTGGGTCAACACACACCAGCATCATAGCCGGTGGGGTAGGACAGTGGGTCTACACACACCAGCATCATAGCCGGTGGGGTAGGACAGTGTGTCTACACACACCAGCATCATAGCCGGTGGGGTAGGACAGTGTGTCAACACACACCAGCATCATAGCCGGTTGGGTAGGGCAGTGGGTCTACACACACCAGCATCATAGCCGGTGGGGTAGGACAGTGGGTCAACACACACCAGCATCATAGCCGGTGGGGTGGACAGTGGGTCTACACACACCAGCATCATAGTCAGTGGGGTAGGACAGTGGGTCTACACACACTAGCATCATAGCGCAGCACACATCCGCATCATTGCCTGTCGGGTAGCACAGTGGGTCAGTCTCCCTTAGTTACTGTAATATTGTATAGAGTCGTCTTTTTTCGGACAACGAATAGCTGAATATTGAATTGTCATTGTTTTACCTTGATATACTATACATTTGAAAAGAGTAATGTGTCTACTAATGACACGTATGCGCAGGCCGGGTTTCCCCGGTGACATTTGGTAGCTCTAAAATGGTGATTGAATTGTGAGGAACACTGGAAATAATCCACCAAATAATGGCGGCGGAAATGCATGAACTTACCATCTTCCATAGGGTCTTGGTGACCTAAAACATGCATTCAAGTAACGCACTTTATGAGAAGCCCATTTAGTTCTAACTGCAAGGTGTTTTACTTTTTGCACCTATTAAACACGGTGTTACAGCCATTACATGTTGTTCGTCTTTCGCACGCGAACATGAACAAGGCAATTTTCGACTTGAGTAGTAGCCTTGACTTGGGCTGTATTTTGTTTAAAGTGAGAAAGAGGTGCTTAATTCGTCCGCCTCACTCTCTCGTCCTTGCCTATTTGATCCAATGGCGAGACTTAATCAAGACGACTGGGAGATAGACGACGTTGCAGTAGATGACCAGCTGTGTGTGTGTGTTTCAATGTGCACGTTATGCGTTGTTGGAATTTTCATTGTGTCAATGTCATGCCGCCTTCGGGACTCCATCTATCGGTTCGATTTCAGAGTTCGCCTTCTCTTAGATGAGTCGCCATCCAAGGTAAAAGAATAGCTACCACCCGGGGTGCTGGTGATGTTTTTGCTTGTCTAGGCGTTTTCTGGGGACTGAACGCCAGTCCACAAGCTTGAGATTGACTCAGTTTAGACCGCTACATTCACGTCATGTACACAGTTCTACCCATCATTGCATTCATGACACTGACACTCACATCATGTACACAGTTCTAACCATCATTGCATTCATGACACTGACACTCACATCATGTAAACAGTTCTAACCATCATTGCATTCACACACTGACATTCAAGTCATGTACACAGTTCTAACCATAATTACATTCACGACACTGACATTCACATCATGTACACAGTTCTAACCATCATTGCATTCACGACGCTGACATTCACGTCATGTAAACAGTTCTAACCATCATTGCATTCACACACTGACATTCAAGTCATGTACACAGTTCTAACCATAATTACATTCACGACACTGACATTCACATCATGTACACAGTTCTAACCATCATTGCATTCACGACACTGACACTCACATCATGTAAACAGTTGTAACCATCATTGCATTCATGACATTGACATTCAAGTCATGTACACAGTTCTAACCATAATTACATTCACGACACTGACATTCACATCATGTACACAGTTCTAACCATCATTGCATTCACGACACTGACATTCACGTCATGTACACAGTTCTAACCATCGTTGCATTCACAACAGACATTCACGTCATATAAATAGATCTAACCATCATTGCATTCACGGCACTGACATTCACGTCATATACACAGATCTAACAATCATTGCATTCAAGACAAAAAACATTTAAGGCATGTACAATTAGCTTTATATTCTGTCCCATGGCTATTTATATTTACTTCAAATGAATATTATATATATATACATTAAAAAAATAATCTTTCAGACTGGATGTGAGCTGTTTTTGTTTTAAACATTATTACGTATTGTTTCGATCTCAGAAACAATAGAGAGAGAAAAAAAAATATATACAAAGTATAAAAATAGGTTTGCGGTATATTTTCATATAAACTTTCGACAGTTCTTAGATTTCACCAATTCCGAAATACACTGACATGATTGCACGATTTTAATATAACACAATTTTAAATAATCATGCAGTTCTAAATTGTACCCAGTGTTCATTTTCTCGGTAGTGATATAAGATGTAGTCACAAAGTTATACACTTGAGCGTGACCACAGATTCACGCATGTAAGGCGTTCGTTTCACGGTCTGACCTAATTCCTTAGAGAATACTTTTCCCCCTACTTTTATTTCGCATCTAGTAAGATTTTCTTTATAAATTCGTATGCATCATTGAAAGGGCTCACGTGACAAAACATTCACATTTTTAAAATGTATTTTTAATATTATTGCTTGAACTAATCCCAAGAATAGTTAGTGACGTTAAAAAAAATGGTTGTATGTTCTCTCAATAGACACAAACAAAGCTGACAATTGGTGTAGTTATGTCTAGAGTGGTTCGCATGAGTCAGACACAAAGACCACGCCCACTTCTACAAAATCAATCCCAAGTCCAGAACTATATAGGTCGCTCAGACGCTATCATGTCCAGCCTCCGCTGTACGGCACGGGGCAACGCTTACGCAATGAAATCAAACAGCTATGACAGCCACACCCACAGTGCAATGAAATACCAGCTATAAAGGCCAAGCCATGTAGCACGCTGATTATCAATACCGGCTGTGCAGGCCACGCCCACACAATCTTTCTATTGACCAGGCGTTAGGGACATGAACACCCATGGATATGTCGCGGTGTCCACACTTTGAAAACAAGCCCAAAATGTTTGAGGCCACGCCCACACAGTTATATCGATCCCGAGCTCCGTAAAGCCACGCCCACATAATGACAAGACTTGTTTAATCGCACGAGCCAGCCCCACCCATCTTGGAAACGTTACCAAAAGTCTATTGTTTAGTTTAAAACTGCAACTGTAGTCTGTGTTCCTGAAGGTGCGTGTAATTATTTGACCTCTGACCCGACCTTGAAACTATGTAGCACACTAGTTGTCTAACTCCTCCCAACTTTGAGTAAACATGTTCCTATTGGTTTGTCCGCAGGCTCTGTGCACACGATGAGTACCTTGACGGCGCCCGCCTCGGCTCTCCCCTACTATCACACACTTTACTCAAAGCCACAAGGCGTCAAAAGGGTGCACGCTACTACCTACGTGCCGGAAGTCGGGATCTTCAAAGGGCCGTCAATCAAATCTCTCGCCAAAAATTGCTTATCGCCCTTGTCATCATCATCCTCCACGTCTGCTTCGTTGGAGGACCGGTGTCGGTTTGATTCACGCTCCTTACATTTACATCTGATGTCAGATGGACGTCTGCGGACCAGGGACAATACACCATCACCGTCACGTGACATGGCGTCGCACATCAGTTCAGGCACGGCTCACTCTGGCCTCGAGGTCTTGAGCCTCGACACGACGAGTCTAGACTCTGTCAGCGTCAGGTCACAGTCGGTGGCCAGCATCAGGTCTCAGTCAGTGGCCAGTGTCAGGTCTCCCTCGGTGGCCAGCGTCCACTCAGGTCTGGGTAGAGATGACTCATCAGAGGAGGAGATGAACGGACTGGTCATTGACGATGAGGCCGAAGATACCGGCCACGAGACGGACGTGGATGAAAACTGTGAAGTTATTCCACCCGGCAGTGTCAAACACGCGGACTGCGTCGACGCTGACGGGGGGACGTCTGCTGGCGACGCCTGTGATATTGTCTTCAGTGGCTCAGAAACCTCTGCCACGAGGACGTGCGACGACAAGCTCGTGGCATCATGTGACACGAAACTGCCCCCGAGTCCAGGGAAGTCGTCGAGAAAGTTGAGTTCCAAAGTGCCTTCAGACCGCGGTGATAAGTTGATCTGCGATGAAGCGATCGACTACAGCCTCCCGAAAAATGAACGTACCAGCCCCGTCGCAAGGATCTCGCTCGGCTGCACGTCGCGTGTTTCAGGTCAGACCAACAGGAAGGGCGGTGCAGACATCTCTTTATCCTATTTAGTGAACGCTACTTTTTCTTCAGCCAAAATCGGACGCGATTCTCAGCAAAAAACTCCAGGAGGTTCCGGTTCCTTACCAAAAAGTGGTGTTCCGAACGTTTCGTCCAGCTCTAAGCTTAGTCGTAGTTTTGTGAGCAACTTACCTCCACATGAAATCTCGAGGGTCACTGCCAAAAATTCCAGCTCGCCCAGTTCAGGAACCAATAGGAAGGTCACGACGCTGACCCAGCATTCCGACAAGCTGGTGCCATCCGCCGCACCGCGTCGCGATAACGTGACGAAGAGAGCCTTTCGTGACGACACCGCGATGACGACCAGGTGTGATTCAGCCCCGCCCATATCCGGCTCGACAGCTCTTCTGCCGGGCGCCTCTAAATTTCACGCGCCCTCATTAAAACTAGGCACGGAGCTACCCGAGAAGTTCGAGAGCTCCTGTGACCACAGTTTAGGCAAGTATTTCTCTCGCTTAATTATTGCCGGATCACTTGTGTTGATGACTGCAATAGTCTCCGGATGCTCCATGTCACAAATAGACTCGTACCTTAAACAAAAAGACCATTACGTGAGCTTTTTTTTATTTAGGAAAAAGAAAGTTGGGGGGGGGGATGTTTTAAAGGGAGGAAAATGGAAAAAAAAAGAGGATGCATTAAGTGACTTAAATAACTACATATGTAGCAGTTATCGGAGGACACATTCTCCATTAAACCTAATGAAAGAAAAACAAATGTAGCTGAATATGTAGCAGTGGTCGTGGAGCAAATCTTGGATTGAACCTATTGAAATTGAACAAATAAAGCTAATGAAAGTTGAACATGTAAACCTCATGAAAGTTGAACACATATACCTAATGTATGTTGAACATATAAATGTAATGAATGTTGAACATATAAACCTAATGTAAGTTGAAAATATATACCTAATGAAAGTTGAACATATAAACCTAATGAAAGTTGAACATATAAACCTAATGCAAGTTGAACATATAAACCTAATGCAAGTTGAACATATAACCTAATGCAAGTGAACATATAACCTAATGCAAGTGAACATATAAACCTAATGAAAGTTGAACATATTAACCTAATGAAAGTTGAACATAGACCATAAACCTAATGAAAGTTGAACATATTTGACTTTTATGGCACTTATTATTTGTTTAACACAGGAAAGCATAATTATATACTCACCGTCGTCAACATTGGTTGACGAAAGGGCGGCGCGGGGGGGGGGGCGCACTTGATTCTTAAAGGGAGTGATTATAAAATATAAATTTCATTGATCGTGGTCAGTCTGATAAGTTGATAAGTTTGTCTGTGAAGGTCTTCGTACAGACTCCAAGACTGTCCTGTGTTTAAATGTGATATCAGTTGATAATAAGTTTGTCTCTTCACAAGCACATCCATCCATGTCTGTGGCGCTAAAACCCATGTAGAGCTTTGGCCTGCCCCACTATTTCCTTCCACACTATTTCCTTCCACACAGACTCAACCAATGCTTTTCGTTTCCATGCCTGGATTCCCAGTTGTTGTAGATCTTCCAAAGCCCACGTATATTTATATAATAAGAATCGTTGGGACAACTCAACCACGTTGTGCGTGTAAAAATACGGGAAGAGGTACACGATCTATAAGAATAAACCCAGATGGCGCTCCACATATCCACCAACGCTTAGTTGTTTTGACTCTGTTATAGAGTTGGTGCTGCTTCTGCTTTCACTGGCGGAGAAAAAAGACAATTAATTTGGGATTTTAAAAAAAAAATGTATGTCATCCGTAATTCCAGTTCAATAAATCTTTCTTTGCGTTTAAAAAATTGTAGAAACCCAATAAATGTCATTGTCAAATATACACGCAGAATAGTAGGTTAGACATTCATAAGTCTGACTACAAACAATAAAATGTCTATCAGTACAAACATAGGAATATTGACAATTTTGTCTTTCCGTAAGACATAGGATGGCAACTTTGTTTTGCCCTAAGTCATGATGGCATATACAAAAATATAAACTGTCGACAGTGACAACATTGGCGTTTTGTAGCGCGCAATGAGAGCGGGGCCGACAACATCCACTCGGGAACTATTGTTATGATAGTTTTGTTTTAAAAATCCTATTGGAAACTGACTCAACATAGCCGCGTTTCGGTAGAAATTTATCATTTTCATTTCTTCACCACACCCTGTCTTAAGTACCGGCTTCACCACACCCTGTCTTAAGTACTGGCTTACCACACCCTGTCTTAAGTACCGGCTTCACCACACCCTGTCTTAAGTACTGGCTTCACCACGCCCTGTTTTAAGTACCAGCTTCACCACACCCTGTCTTAAGTACTACTTCAACACCCTGTCTTAAGTACCAGCTTCACAACACCCTGTCTTAAGTACCAGCTTCACCACACCCTGTCTTAAGTACCGGCTTCACCACACCCTGTCTTAAGAACTGGCTTCACCACACCCTGTCTTAAGTACTGGCTTCACCACACCCTGTCTTAAGTACTGGCTTCACCACACCCTGTCTTAAGTACCAGCAGTGGCGTTGGAAAGGTGTGTGTGTGTGTGGAGGGGGTGGTCCGCACTTTTTGTTGTCTTGTTAAGGAGGGGCTGCATTTTCGAACAACTGTAGAGTTTTTTCGTAGAAAGTGGGCGGCAAAAAGCTCCCTCTCCCCTCCCCCGGGCGGCACTAACCATAGCTACGCTACTGAGTACCAGTTTACCCTAAGTGTTACAACTCGTCCACCGTTACGGTTTCAATACAGCATTCCTTGCAACTGTTAAATCAGTTCAATTTCAATCAAGGCTTTTCATAATGCACACGGACAAATCAATCTGTGGACCATGCATACATAATATTCCGCTATGTCAGGCGACGTCGACTCAACGGGTGCACCGCACAGCTGCTCGTGCCGCGCGCCTGCTAGTAATACAGGAGGCTCACTAATATTCTACTCAGAACTTTCTAACAACAAAACGACGCATTTGTAACAACAAAATAATGAATAAATAAATGAGTTAGGCCCATGCTGATGTTTCAATACACCCCCCCCCCTCTTTTTTTTTTTTTAAACATTATTCCTGGTAATATGGTTCATGACAGATTGTAGAAGAATATGAACTCATAAAAACATATGTTAGTCATTTAAAGTCAAACTGTTATTTAAAAAAAAAAAAGTTAAAATAAAATAATGAACAAATAAATGATTTAGGCCCATGCTGATGTTTCAATACACCCCCCCCCTCTTTTTTTTTTTGTAAACATTATTCCTGGTAATATGGTTCATGACAGATTGAAGAAGAATATGAACTCATAAATACATATGTTAGTCATTTAAAGTCAAACTGTTATTTAAAAAATAAAAAGTTAAAATACGGTATCGGAAATTTGTTTGAAAGAAATTGCGTCGACGGAAAATTGATCGACAGAAGTTTGACCGAACGGAAATTTGGTCGAATCTTTGTTTGTCAGTTCACACCATCAAATTTTCGTCAAATTTCCTCTTGAACGCACTCTACTAAGTAGGAACTAAAGAATGCGTTCAAAAAGAAGTTTGACGGAAACTTAGATCGTGAGAACTGAAAATAAAATTCTACCAAACTTCCTTTCCATCAAATTTCCGTCGACGAAATTTCTTTCAAATAAATGTCCGGATACGTTAAAATACAATTAGAGTGAGTGAGAGAGAGAGAGAGGGGGGGAGGGAGGGAGGGAGAGAGAGGGAGGAAGGAAATGGGGGTGGTGTATAATTTCCACATACTTGAATTAAGAGGGGGGCTGCTCAGGAAGCTAGTCATCCAGATATATTATGTAAAATTCTTCATGAACTCCAACATTCCAATGCAGAGAAAGGGGGGGGGGAGAGTTCTTAAATATGACACCCAAATACATATTTTTAATTAAATTAGAAAATCCAAATATATCTTGGGAAAAGTGTGTGGAGTGGGGGGTCCTTAAAAATTAACTCGCAACGTGCTTTGATATATCTCCCAATAGTTTCCATAACCACCATCTCAGTCATGTGTCTGCGTCTTCTCACCCCCCCTCCTCCCCACCCCCTTCACAGCACACCTTGAGACCATCCACAGCCGCCGTTTTGATTACCTCAGCAATTATCCTTCTAATTCTAACACGTTTCCCCACCTCTCCCCAACCCGACTCTCCACAGGTAACATTCCAGTTGGGATCGCTGTAGCACAGATCAGACCCCATCACATCCAGCACCCGAGAGGTAAGTGCATAGACGCCCTGCATTTGTTGATATCATGACGCCCTGGTGGCGTACACGCTGAAAACAACCCGTCCCAGTCAGGTGGGCTGTCGGATTTCGCACCATACTCGAGTGTCATCGAGTGTCATCGTGTGCACCACTGCGCACCGTGCGGTAATGAACTAATTAGGCATGGTCGCACTGACCACGAGCTTCCATAGTTAATATGTTTGAACACACTATTTTCATGCAAAGTTAATGTTTACTGTCAGTTTAGGTGGACATTGTTGGAACAAGAAATGGGTAAAAGTACTTGCAGAGATTGTCATACGCAGGGCTCTGTGTTTAATGTACATGTTGACATGGGCTATCCATGATAACCTGGGCCCATGGTTTAATGTACATGTTGACATGGGCTATCCATGATAACCTGGGCCCATGGTTTAATATACATGTTGACATGGGCTATCCATGATAACCTGGGCCCATGGTTTTATGTACATGTTGACATGGGCTATCCATGATACCCTGGGCCCATGGTTTTATGTACATGTTGACATGGGCTATCCATGATACCCTGGGCCCATGGTTTTATGTACATGTTGACATAGGCTATCCATGATACCCTGGGCCCATTGTTTTATGTACATGTTGACATGGGCTATCCATGATATAATAATCATTCTTTGGGGTCCCAAGCAAAGGAAAGTTTTCTAATTCTTGCTGTTCTGTAAAACCATTTGTTCTTATATATTATAAGATAGGGTTAGTACAGAAATTTTGGTTTAAAAGGCCACTTATTTAACTGGAGTTATATAGCAAGAGTACTGATATAAAAGGACCCCGTTTCAGTGGTCATTTATAACAAGAGCACGTGACACAGTTATATCAGTGACTCTAGTGTTATTGAAGGTCAAAGTTTAACGAATAGTTTTGTTGTCACAGGACACATTAACACTCATTGTTATGTCAGTCTAATCATGTGACCAGACCGCTAATAATGGTGACATGTTTTCTCTGATTGTGACCAACATACAACCCTTTATTTGATGTTACAGAATCTCAGAGTCAGGAAACCAACAGCCATGACATCAGGTAACTTCACTTCAATAACTTTGTTTCAATATTGTTTCTCTCTGGATCAACTCTGTAAACTATCCACCTACTCAATAACATCAAACAACTCTGTCAACTATCCACCTACTCAATAAGATGTCAAACAACTCTGTCAACTATCCACCTACTCAATAAGATGTCAAACAACTCTGTCAACTATCCACCTACTCAATAAGATGTCAAACAACTCTGTCAACTATCCACCTACTCAATAAGATGTCAAACAACTCTGTCAACTATCCACCTGTTCAATAAGATGTCAAAAATAACCCTGTCTTTTATGTTATAATGAAACTAAAGTTATTAACTCTGGCCTAGAGGTCAATGAGTGTGTCTACCACTGTTTGCTCTACCAAATAGTATACTGACATAATACAGGAAGACTGGGATTTCCTTTTCAGTCTACACATGCAGAACAAAGAAATCGGTTTCTTATCCATTTATCAAGACCTGTTTGTTGTATAGGTACACAGTATAATCCAGTTGTTTAGGTACACAGTTTAATCCAGGTTTTCTATAGAATGCTTGACGATTAGAGACCGACCGAAAGTTAGTTTCTGATTTCAGCAGAAACTGAAAATAGGCCAAAAGTTATAAAGGACTTTTGGTCGAACCCAAGGCTGAAATCAAAAGCTTAATGAGACTTTCAGCCAAAGGCGAAACTAAAATATTGAGATATTTTGAAATTCGTTAACGCATACATTCTGCATACATCGAAAATAATGGGGGAAAGTAACAATATTTCCATACTTTTTATAAAAAATGAGATCATCATGAATATTAATAAATTAACATCTAATGTAGAGGTCTCAAACTCACGGCCTGCGGGCCATTTTCGGCGTTCAAGACAATATTTTGCTGTCCGCTACATGACAGCAAAGTTTAGTGTTAATGCGTCCGGCGCGTTTTCCCCATTCTCATATCTATAATGTGATCCTCCGTGACGGTTTCAGTTGAATCTCACCGACTAGTCTAATTCTGATTTGTATTATTTTTTTATATATTTGTATGTGGATTATAATGGTCAGAATCGTTATAAATCAGACTAAAAGTTTTTTATTTCATAGCATTTTATGAGACAAACATGGCCAAAGTGCGGTTTTGAGAAAAGTTTTAAAAAGTCAGTTAGTGGATAATGCACAACCATAATTGTGTAAATCGTAGGAATCGAATACAGTATCAAAGAATCCCTATTAAAATTGCCGCTAGTGTTTACGAGTGAAGGCAATTCCAAACCTGTCAGCTTGGTTACTTTCAAAATAGGGTTAGTCAAAAAGGCCTTTTCTATTATACAAAAAAAAAAATGTATTCTCCCTAAAATAGCTTCTTCCTTCGTATCGATAATTCATAAATATTGCCTGCCTACTGTTTAAATACGTTTTAGCATTTAAAGCCTTCATGGAGAAGGATGGGGTGGTTGTTCCTGTACTGAGTGATCCCCAATGGCTCATGGACTTGGATTTTTTTGTTGACATTACACAGGAGCTGAATGTACTCAACAAGAAGCTACAAGACCAGGGTTAGCTTGTCGGTGTTGCCTTTGACAATGTCTGCGCAAAACTTGTGTTATGGTTCTTAGAGAAACCTCTCCCATTTCCCAACATGCAAAGTACTCATGGACTTGGGCACACCTTTCAGTATAAGTATACTGATGCCATTGCAAAGCTACAGGTAGAATCTGATCATAATACTTAGACACACAGCCAATTTTCAGCTTTTTGCTGACACTTTCTCCTTTAATGTGAAAGATGCCTCCCCCTCCTTTATTTAATTAACTTTTTAAATTTATGTTTTTTGTTCTTCAAATGGAGCTGATTGATTCTTCAGTGCAATTATAAGTTCAGGGAGGTGAATGGAAAAACAGACAAGCATGGACATTTTATGAGAGAGTTCACTAAATTTCCAGGTTGTTCAAGCGGATCAATAGACTTTTTGGGAGTACCTATCTGTGTGAAAAGTTCTTTTTCAATATGAACTTTAGCAAGTCAAAATTCAGGGCCAAAGTTATTGATGAGCAACTTAAAGCTATCCTGAGGGTCTCAGTTGCTTCCTCACTCAAGCCAAAGGTGCTCAGCTGTGTAAGAAGAAGCACTGCCAGGTTTCTGGCAACAAAGAGTAGAAGGAAGAAAGTGAAACCTAGTTTTTGAAAACCCTTAATGTTTTTATTTATTTATAAAGGTTGAGCAGATTGTAACAGTTGTACTTTAATGATTTTGTAATTGCTTTTTTGTGGAATACTTGATGCGGTCCAGTCTCAATCAGACTCTACCTCCTGTGCCCCCCCGGACGATTTGTAATTGAGAACCCTGATCTAATGAATAATTTGGATTTTACCATTTTAAATTAAAAGTAATTTAAATTTCTTTTAAAGTGGTATGGTAGGAGAAAATTGGGGGGGGGGGGGGGGGGTAAAATTCATGCAAAATAGACCTTTGAGGGCCCTTTGCTTTTATAATATAATTACACCTAGAACATATACCTACAATAATTATACAATAATTATACAATAATTATTGTGGCTCTAAAAGAGCCAATAGTCACCTAAATATAAGTTATTAAGGCTATAAAAAAATCACCCAAATGTTTCGCGGTTATCGTCACACTAATGTTGTGTTTTCAAAAATAGCTGGCAAGATATCGCTGTATTAATATTTAGCCTAGTAACAATACACTAGTCTTTCGGTGCTAGTGACGTAATTATTTAGTTCCGCGAACAATTATCTTTTTAACCGGGTCACTTAAAATTGTTGTTTTGATGGGTCTTGACGGAGATCGCAAAAGACATCTAAATTGGTCGCTAAAATCATAGAAGTAAACAGATCTGCAATAGGCCTACGACATAATTATAATAGGAACCTGTGATACATGCACACGCATGTTATTTCGTAAATAGCAATTTTTATGAGCATGATAATGGTGAATTTCAAGAAATGAATGGTTTGAAAAAGCCTTAGTTTTTAATTTTAAAAAGAAATAAAACAGAAATAATAATGGAAATATTACCATTCCCTAGGATTATGCAATACTATTCATCTTTGGTTATGACAACACTGATGAGCATGATAATGATAAATCAAAATGAAAATCGCAAATAAAGGAATTGAATAAACCTAGGGTTCCAAATAATATTTTGGAAACAATTAAAACCAAAAAAAATTATGTAAATATTACCATTCCATTAGTTTTTCTTTTACAAAACTGTTTACATTTGCTTAGGCCTAATTAAAAGGTAATTTTTTGGAAATAAAGGACAAGTAGGTCATCATGTAGTTGTGGGCAGTTTTTGCTGAGTATTAGTCATATGACATAAGATGACAGCAAGACATCAAGCAATAATGAATATTGGATTGTCGGCCTAGAGACAGATTGAAAGTCTGACTTCTGGTAGATGACCAAAAACCTCAGTCACTTTTGGTCAGATGGCTGAAAGTCTCAAACACTTTCAGCCGAAACTGAAATTGAAACAAGAGTTAACTTTTCAGTTTCTGACGAAACCGAAGCTAGGCCAAAAGTGATCAAATGGCAACTTTGGCACCGAAGCCAAAATTCGGTCGGTCTCTACTGACGATTCTAGTCAAAGTGTGAAATACATATACATAAGACATTATACTCATTGCCTAGTAATTCTATATAATGTCTGACTGGACTTAGGCAAGGTATATACTGTAATACCATTAATAGTATTGGAGATTTTTTTTAATGAAATAAAGCAACAGCAAGGGCTAAAACATTTTCAGACCTAAATCTAAATGATCAGAAGTTTTCTAGTATTTTTGTAAAATGTATTGTTGCGTCAGTCTAAACAAAAACATTTTCTAGTTTGATCCTTGGTGCTATACATGCATTTAATGAGTGCTTTCCTAGCTCCAGTCGACTGTTTTGTTTCAACTGATATGAGGAGATCTACTAAAGCTCTTTCTACAGCACCCCCAAGTCTCTTCAGCTCTTTCGTCCACACCAGCTCAAATATTTTTTTTTTATAGTTGAAGAGCATACAGGTCCTTCATCAGTGCAAACTCAAATATCTATGCCAGTTGAAGTAACCAACATGTTCTACTTCTAAACCATGACGCAGCTGCAGGTTCTATCTCAAGACCACAATTATCTCCATGTGCTGCTGCTAGACCGCCTGAATCAGCTACACCAGTTGAAGTAACCAACATGTTCTACTTCTAAACCATGACGCAGCTGCAGGTTCTATCTCAAGACCACAATTATCTCCATGTGCTGCTGCTAGACCGCCTGAATCAGCTACACCAGTTGAAGAATCTGCAGATAAAACATCCACATTACTAGATCCCATATGTTGTGTGTGTGTGCTTGAAGACTTCAAGTGGAGCACATCCAAACGGAACACGTAATATTCATGTTATTTTTGGTCATAGTTCTTAAAACAAGGAAGGTTGTAGTGCCATTGTGTTGTGTTCACCCTGCTTAAATCAGAAACATGTAATTAAAAAATGGAAACACTGCTAGAAGTCATCTTGAACAACAAGCTGGTAAAATGATGGCAACCTCTGACAATAAGTTCCCCGCCCTGTTTAGTATGGTACTACCTTATGGATTTCCATTCCTGAATGTGACAAAGGAAGTGTTGATACACACTATAATTTGGCTGTTAGCATAGACGTGCAGGACCATGTCTATCACTTTGGCACCACAAATGGTTTATTACAACAGCTTTATACCACATCTCAGTTATATGTGTGTAAGAAGCCTTTATTGACTTTAGAAGAAATTCCAATGGACAAACTAATCTCTCTTAGATCAGCTGCAATGCAAGAGACAACTGGAATTGGACAACACAATAGTCTACTGGAACTGGACTACACAACAGTTTACTGGAACTGGACAACACAACAATACTGGACCTGAACAACACAACAGTCTGCTGGAACTGAACTACACAACAGTCTGCTGGAACTGGACAACACAACAATCTACTGGACCTGAACAACAAAGCAGTCTGCTGAAATTGGACTACACAACAGTTTATTGGAACCGGACAACACAACAATCTACTGGACCTGAACAACACAACAGTCTGCTGGAACTGGACAATACAACAATCTACTGGAACTGGACTACACAACAGTCTCCTGGAACTGGACTACACAATAGTCTGCTGGAACTTGACAATACAACAATCTACTGAAACTGAACAACACAACAGTCTGCTGGAACTGGACAATACAACAATCTACTGGAACTGGACTACACAACAGTCTGCTGGAACTGGACTACACAACAGTCTGCTGGAACTGGACTACACAACAGTCTGCTGGAACTTGACAATACAACAATCTACTGGAACTGAACAACACAACAGTCTGCTGGAACTGGACTACACAACAATCTACTGGAATTGGCCAATGATTTATTAAGTGCATGTGTAGCACCAAGTGTCAAAATTGAAAATACTTTTTTGTAAAAAAATGTACTGTGTAATCCAGAATGTTAATCAAGTTCAGACTTCTGCAAAAGCTTCAATAAACAAACCCACTAGAAAATTTATAATGGCAGTTTTGTAATTTAAATTTGTTATGCTGGTTATATAAGTCTATGTCTAATCCCTTTGTGTGTTATTATTATAATTTGCTTAAGTCCTGGCAGACATTCTATAGAATGACATATTTATTGGCGTATAACACGCACTTTTTCTCCCCGAAAATCGGGGGCAAATCATGTGTGCGTGTTATAGGCCGATATAGTGTTTAGTTTTTTTTCTTCCTGGCCAATAAATACGGTACATAAGGTATTATACACTTTGCACTGGCATTTTGTACTTTCACACTTTGCCTGTAACGTATATATTCTTAAAATATTGAAGTCATAAATATTTTAATAGAAAAAAGTTATGATTAAACAAATGGCATTTTTTCATATAAGATGTGAATTGTTCTTGTTGAATACTCATATTAAGATAAGCATAATATGGAGTGAGATTTCTGGACTTGTTTCTTTGCATTGATCCAAACCAGTAGTTAGTTGACTTGCATCATCAAAAGTTACAATGGAAATGATTTCCTTAGGAAAGTTACAGTCCTATATCACAGATTTATTTTATGAAATTAACTGCTATGATGATGTGATGATGAACAGGTGCTGGGTGACATCAGTACCCTGACTCTCTCATGTAATCTCTCTATTTGATCATCTCCAGGCAAGCACATGCCACCTCCAGTGTTAAAACAAACCCCCAGACCACACAAACTGCTCCTGCTGGGTCATTACCACCTAACCTGGTGGTCACTGGTCAGTAACATTTGTGATCTACTGGTCAGTTGTTGCTGATCTAAATCAGTAGTGCTAGTGAGAGGGTGGCGTTTGAGAGGGGCGTTCAGAAGTAATGTTCTTGTTGTCAATGGATGAAGGGTGGATGAAGACCTGTTTAGGAATAGTGAGGTTAAATTGATCCGCCATCTTAAAATGTCAACATTCTTATTTCAGGTCATGGAGTTAATCCATCCCCCTGGTTGACACAGGTTCCTTTCTCTATTCACACGCCTGGAGCAACCTTTGACCCCAGTCACTATCCTATCACCCCTCCCCCTGGCTTTAAATTTGCCCAGGATTCCATCACAGGTCAAATATTCATAGTTCCCAATGGAGGTAAGAAATTATACATACTTTCAGTATCCCTATAATGCTATTAGATGGAAAGTCGGTATCCTTATATTGCTATTAGATGGAGAGTCAGTATTTCTATATTGCTGTTAGATGGAAAGTTAGTATCTCTATAATGCTACTGTCACATAAATTGACATTGTAGTTCTGCTTTTAGATAGAGTAACTCAAAACTAGCAGCAGAGTTTAATAATAATTATTGTCCTGATGTCCCCTCTGAGTTTTATTAATTCTGAATCTATATTAAATTGTTGATATCATTTCAGTTGATGCTGGAGGGGTGTGGCCACGGGCCAACTTTGCTACACCCACAGGGACTGGACACCCCCACTTTCAGACCACTATCAACCTCCCAACAATAACAGTCAATTCCTCAGAAGATAAATCTGTCAGGTCTAAAGAAGAGGTAGGTCATTGCAATTCTTCCATTGGTGCCTTCTCCCAAATACACTTAACAGGTTTTCCTATTATTAAATTAGGACTTCATCAAAGATATTTTAGTCGACTTTTTATCACAATCAGACTTATTTTATTTTAAAAGGATCATTTATTTTTCATTTATTTCATTTATATCTACTGAAATTCCCATGTGTCTCATCTATAACCGGACCAGTGTCCCTATTTTTATGGTTTAATCTGAGCACTGTCTACCATTATCTTTATAAGCTCAGACATGTCAGACCTGATACTTGTATCATTGAATTTCTCCCATACACCAACCAGAGTCAACAAGATGCAGCCAGTCCCCATGAATCATTGACTGAAAAGATCATTCCATCCCTGGCAATAGCAGGTAAGAACATGAATGAAGGTAAAATGGTATGTGCATGAGTACAGGCGGATAAGTTCTGCATCCTCTACAATCATTTAAGTTGCATCAGACATATCCAGTATAAACCTAGTCCTTTTCAGTAGACCAGGAGTTAGGACTCCCTTTCAGGGGGTTGATTAGAGTTCCTTTTTCAGGTTTTACCTTACTTTGTTTTACTAATTTCATTTTGATCAGAGTTACAGGATCAGTGAGAAATAAATCATGTGATATTTATTAATATTCAATGATAAATAATACAAGAGTTTATTGCTAGTAAAACTGTGTCTTGGTTTTGCTCTTTGATTTATTTCAACTAAGAACAATTTTGGGGTGAATTGTCTAATACAAGTTTTGGGGTCAAAGATATTTTTACTTCCTTGTGGAAAGTAGCAAACCCAAATAATAGATTCAACTAAAAATGTGAAATAGATTCAACTAAAAATGTGAAATAGGTTCAACTAAAAATGTGAAATAGATTGAATTTGGAGGGAGGGGGATATTTAAGATTAAAACTTTTTTTTTTTTATCATATCTTTTATATGGTCTTTTCAAAACACCGCCCCCCCCCCCCCCCTTTTTAAAAATTTATATTCCTCTCTTCTCTTTTTTTCCCCCACCTCTCTTTTTTTCCCCATGTTAAAAATCTATTTTTTGGTTTAGTGTGCAAAATTTAAATTTGCTTGATTAATTGTAAATGTTTATTCAATGAAAGTGTTTTTTTTTAAAAATACACTATTGTAATTATTACTGTTAAAAAACAAGTGATAAAATACATTTAAAAAGTATTTAATATCAAAAACCAGCACTTGCCCTTGGGTTCTCTGGAATTTTATTTGAACTGTCATCAGAGGGGTTTCTTGGGTAAACAATTTGGTGTAGATGTACAGTGTCTCAGCCCCTCCCCCTCCTCATAGTTGACCTTGAACACACAGATGCTAACAAATCCCACACCCAGAGCTCACTGAAGTGGGGAGCTGTTTATATGTTTGCTTTAAACACTGGGCTGAGATTAAAAAATCTCCACAGATGAAAATGTTCACCCACTTGAAATTCACAGACCAAAAAATGCAAGCCATTTACTGTGATCAGTGTGTGTTGAGCACAGAAAGACCAGGGGTAGGGCAGGCGTTCAGAGATGGAAAAGTGGGTCAAGAAGATGAGGGGGGTGGGGGGGGGGAAGACAATGAGTTGAAAGGTCTGTGACTATGTCAGGGTTTCCAAACCTGGGGTGCAAGATTACAGTTGAGGGGGTGTGAGGAAATTTGATTTAATAACAAAGGAGCCATTGAATTTTAAGTTATGACAAAAATCTCAAATTTTAAAAATTTCTTTAATCACATTTTAGTTAAGTTAATATTGTAAGTTCTACAGTTCTTTTTGTAATTCAATGAACAAGTTAGAATTCCATTTAACAATTTTATTTTTTTAAAGAAATCTTAACTTACATTGAATTACAAAAAGAACTGTAGAACTTAGAAAATTAACTAAACATTTAAGTTTAGGGAGAATGAGGAATTCGGTATGTGTCAAGGGAAAATGAGGAAATCAGTATATGTCAAGGGAAAATGAGGAAATCAGTATGTGTCAAGGGAAAATGAGGAAATCAGTATGTGTCAAGGGATTATGAGGAAATCAGTATGTGTCAAGGGAATATGAGGAAATCAGTATGTGTCAAGGGAATATGAGGAAGTCAGTATGTGTCAAGGGAAAAATGAGGAAATCAGTATGTGTCAAGGGAAAATGAGGAAGTCAGTAAGTGACAAGGGGAAAATGAGGAAGTCAGTATGTGTCAAGGGAAAAATGAGG
The DNA here is from genome assembly GCA_964033795.1 of Lymnaea stagnalis. NCBI lineage: Eukaryota > Metazoa > Mollusca > Gastropoda > Lymnaeidae > Lymnaea > Lymnaea stagnalis. The sequence goes on from CAXITT010000074.1 coordinate 309,764, forward strand.
AAGTCAGTATGTGTCAAGGGAATATGAGGAAATCAGTATGTGTCAAGGGAAAATGAGGAAATCAGTATGTGACATTTTTATTGTTAAATGTGTCAAAAGTTTACTCACTGTTAAAAAACATTTGTTAACATCAGATGTGGGCAAGCAGCAGGCAATAGCTCAAGCACTAAAGGGCAACAGCAACGGGAAGGGTAGTCATGCACCATCCATTACATCAGCCACAGCAGCAACAGTCTTGGTCAATCCAGTCACCGGAATCAGTTCAGCCTCGCCCTTCGTGGATATCAAAACAGGACAGCCCACTGTGCAGTCCAGGGGGTGCTCGCCCATTATATTTGAAGATGATTCAGAATCTTTGACTTTGCTCTCAACACTGTCGTCCTTGACAACCCATCGACCCTCAACCTGCAGCGTGTCTGTACAGACTTGTGACACATTGATGAAGCCCAACTGTGAGTCACCCCCTGTGAAAATTTCCACGCTTGACCAGGGGGTTCAGACTGCGTCCTCTGAGCTCACATCCTTTAACCCCTTGTCAGTCCAGTGTCCTGACCTGGACTCAGTAGACAATATAACCTCAGCTCTTGAGATCAAGGCCAATCCAGATCGAAGCTCATACAATCCATTTACAGATCCTCAAATTCTTCAAGCTGCAGATGGACTTGAGCTCCTGAGTACCCTTGCAGAGAAGAGGCCCAAATGTTCATCAATCGATGACCCTAAGAGGATATTCCCCTCCCCGAGTGATTCCTTCAAGTCCGACACAGCCAGTATTGTTGCTATGGATGAAACTTTATCACCGGGTGATACAGATTTGAAGAGTGGACAGTGCACACCCCGGAGGGATGTTAGGAGAGACCTGTCTCCGAAATGGACTCTTCCTAAGAAAGAATCTCAGACGATGACATTTGGGGATTTCAAAACACCACCAGGTGAGCTTCATAGCTCTATCAATGTCTGTCTGCTCTGTGTCTATTTAAGTTTCATCTCATAAATCTGTTACATTGTTTCATGTCTTGTTCTGTCTAATTGTTCTATGTCTCATCATTGGTCTGTCCCTTGGTCTTTGTCTCTAAATTTGTGTTTCATTGGTCTGTCCTAATTTGGTAATTCTCATTCCTCTATATCTAAGCCTATACAGTTACTCTATATATAAACTTATCTCTATTAATCTATATCTAAGCCTATCTTGTTAATCTATATCAGGCCTGCACAACATACGGGCCATAGATATGGCCCGCCAGAACCCACTTTGCGGCCCGCGAAGTAACAAAATATTCTTTATTATTATTATTTTCTTAATCGCTTTCCCCCCTGTCCTATTTTCTTTCGGCCCGCACAAGTTTTTTCATATCGTATTACGACCCACCTTACAGTTTGAGTTATGCAGACCTGCTCTATATCTAAGCATTTCTCATTACTCTATATCTCATTACTCTATATCTCAGCCTTTCTCATTGCTCAATATCTAAGCCTATCTCATTGATCTCTTCCTAGTTCTTTTGTTTTATTTCCCTTCTTTATAGAAATAAAAGTTAATTTTTTTAATGTTTTATTGAGACATAAAGCTTAATTAAGTGCAGTTGTTTAAATACTTTTTAACATCATTGCTGGTAAAATCAAGATTGACTGATTTGTTGTAGTCATAGTCTACTGAGATTGACCTATGTGCACTGCCAGTGAGCTAGAGTTTTGATGAAATTTAAAGAAAGTATAAGTTTTTAAGCTGAACTCTGCAAAGTCTGACCACATTATTAAATATATAGATCCAAAGAGGACAGCTCTAACAGTTAAAAGGCCTATTGGTATACTACAGTTGGAAGGCCTATTGTTTACCTACAGTTGGAAGGCCTATTGTTTTACTACAGTTGGAAGGCCTATTGGTATACCACATTTAGAAGGCCTATTGGTATACCACATTTAGAAGGCCTATAGGTATACCACAGTTGGAAGGCCTATAGTTATACCACATTTAGAAGGCCTATTGGTATACTACAGGTGGAAGGCCTATAGGTATTCTATAGTTGGAAGGCCTATTGGTATACTACAGTTAGAAGCCTATAGGTATACCACATTTAGAAGGCCTATTGGTATGCTGCAGTTGGAAGGCCTATTAGTATACCACAGTTGGAAGGCCTATTGGTGTCCCACTGTTGGAAGGCTTATTGGTAGACTACAGTTCAATGGGTAGTGACTGTCTTGGTTCACTCAGTAAGTAGACCAATCGGTGTAACAAATAGTTAAGTAAAAAATTAAAGAAATGTTTCAATTATTCAGAAATGGCCCTGGATGCCCACGAGGTGCGTGTCAAGATGGCAGAAGTACAGAGACAGTACAAAGAAAAACAGAAGAAACTGGCCAAGCTACAGAGCAAGAAAACAGAGTAGGTCAACTTAACAGTTAGTAGGTCAACTTAACAGTTAGCAGTACATGTTCAATGTCTCTGGCTGACTTCAATAGTTTCTTGCTTTTATAAATGTGGTCATAGGTTTTCTTATTTTCTCTAAGAGATGGCTGAAATTTGATGCACAACTCTTATTTGTCATTAATGACACTTTTTGTGATAGATAAAGCACTAGTGTGATATGTGGCCCTCTCCAAATTACAATGTGGACATTCTTTTATTTCTGTACCAAGCAAATGTTGTCAGCCACATAGTTACACATATACACATATTTAGGTTGTATGCTGTCAAGTAGGTTGTTCTTTGTTATTGCTGAACACCTGCTTGACATTTCAAATTCCTATTTTTTGTTACAGCTTCCAGTAAAACCTGTGTTAGATTTTGTCTTGTTGTGTTTCAGTGAAGCGAAGCAGTCCTCTAAAACCTGTGTTAGATTTTGTCTTGTTGTGTTTCAGTGAAGGGAAGCAGTCCTCTAAAACCTGTGTTAGATTTTGTCTTGTGTTTCAGTGAAGGGAAGCAGTCCTCTAAAACCTGTGTTAGATTTTGTCTTGTTGTGTTTCAGTGAAGCGAAGCAGTCCTCTAAAACCTGTGTTAGATTTTGTCTTGTGTTTCAGTGAAGGGAAGCAGTCCTCTAAAACCTGTGTTAGATTTTGTCTTGTGTTTCAGTGAAGGGAAGCAGTCCTCTAAAACCTGTGTTAGATTTTGTCTTGTTGTGTTTCAGTGAAGGGAAGCAGTCCTCTAAAACCTGTGTTAGATTTTGTCTTGTGTTTCAGTGAAGGGAAGCAGTCCTCTAAAACCTGTGTTAGATTTTGTCTTGTTGTGTTTCAGTGAAGGGAAGCAGTCCTCTAAAACCTGTGTTAGATTTTGTCTTGTGTTTCAGTGAAGCGAAGCAGTCCTCTAAAACCTGTGTTAGATTTTGTCTTGTTGTGTTTCAGTGAAGGGAAGCAGTCCTCTAATAAGAGGGGCCCTGGAAGGCCACCCAAGAAGAAGTCCTCCAAATCTGATGATGACAGGTACACAGGAGATTTTACAGCTTGTGATTTAGTTAACCAAGAGAAATAGCGAGAGGGAGCTATATGGGATAGACATTCTATCGTTATCTATCAAAGAGGGAGGAAGATCTTTTGACCTTCCTTCCTCTAATCATGTAATAAAGAGAGAAAGGGGGGAGCAATATGGGATAAACATTTTATCGTTATCTATCAAAGAGGGAGGAAGATCTTTTGACCTTCCTTCCTCTAATCATGTAACAGAGAGAGGGGGGGGGGAGCAATATGGGATAAACATTGTATAGTTATCTATCAAAAAGGGAGGAAGATCTTTGGATCTTCCTTCCTCTAATCATGTAACAGAGAGAGAGAGGGGGGGGAGCAATATGGGATAGACATTGTATTGTTATCTATCAAAGAGGGAGGAAGATCTTTGGATCTTCCTTCCTCTAATCATGTAACAGAGAGAGAGAGGGGGGGGAGCAATATGGGATAGACATTGTATTGTTATCTATCAAAGAGGGAGGAAGATCACAAGACCTTCCTTCCTCTAATCATGTATCAAAGAAAGAGAGAGAGTTCAACTTCCCTCCCTCTAGTTCTCTCTTTTATTTTCTTGTGTGCCCAGCTCAAGCAGCTCATCCAAAACCAAAGAACACCATCAACACCACCACCAGCACCATCAGCAACATCAACCTAAAAAGAAGCGTCCCGCAGAAGAACTTGTGGATAGAGTTTTTAGAAAGGTAGGCAACCACAAAGACTGTTTCTTAAAATATATTTTTAATTGTAATTACTTGTAACTGTGCCATAGCAAGCTGGAATCTGTATATTAAGAAATGTTTAGAAATAAACCACTCACAGGCCTTCTTTTAACATTTGGCCTAGAATATAATCAAAAAAACAAAACAAGTGCAGACAGTGAGCATGTGTTTTACACAACACACACAAAAAAACATTGTGTGTTTCATATAAAAAAAAAAATCCCTTCACTGTCTCCAAATTATAGAAATAAGCAAAGAGTTGGGGAAAACAAGAAAAGAGATTTTAAAAAAAGTGGACGTTTTGGCCAAACAGCCATGGACAGCAAAGAAACAAAGAGGAAAAAAAACGCTTTGCTTGTTGAGTAGATATGAGGTTGAAAGGAAAGAAACACAGACAAACACACTTAGCTTGTTGAATAGATATGAAGTTGAAAGGAAACAAACACAGACAAGCACACTTAGCTTGTTGAATAGATATGAAGTTGAAAGGAAACAAACACAGATAAACACACTTAGCTTGTTGAATAGATATGAAGTTGAAAGGAAACAAACACAAACAAACACACTAAGCTTGTTGAATAGATATGAAGTTGAAAGGAAACAAACACAGACAAACACACTTAGCTTGTTGAATAGATATGTAGTTGAAAGGAAACAAACACAAACAAACACACTTAGCTTGTTGAATAGATATGTTGTTGAAAGGAAACAAACACAAACACACTAAGCTTGTTGAATAGATATGAAGTTGAAAGGAAACAAACACAGACAAGCACACTTAGCTTGTTGAATAGATATGAAGTTGAAAGGAAACAAACACAGATAAACACACTTAGCTTGTTGAATAGATATGAAGTTGAAAGGAAACAAACACAAACAAACACACTAAGCTTGTTGAATAGATATGAAGTTGAAAGGAAACAAACACAGACAAACACACTTAGCTTGTTGAATAGATATGTAGTTGAAAGGAAACAAACACAAACAAACACACTTAGCTTGTTGAATAGATATGTTGTTGAAAGGAAACAAACACAAACACACTAAGCTTGTTGAATAGATATGAAGTTGAAAGGAAACAAACACAGACAAACACACTTAGCTTGTAGAATAGATATGAAGTTGAAAGGAAACAAACACAGACAAACACACTAAGCTTGTTGAATAAATATGAAGTTGAAAGGAAACAAACACAAACAAACACACTTAGCTTGTAGAATAGATATGAAGTTGAAAGGAAACAAACACAGACAAACACACTTAGCTTGTAGAATAGATATGAAGTTGAAAGGAAACAAACACAGACAAACACACTAAGCTTGTTGAATAGATATGAAGTTGAAAGGAAACAAACACGGAGATAAACAAGTTACTTGCATTACCCATATTCAGGTTTGCCTCTACCATGTGTATACTTCCTATTGGTTCAACCTGGATGCCGTGCTCCCTGTATTTCTCCTAATACAAACCATATTTGCCCTATTTTCATGGTCCTAATGAAAGCCATAATTTTCCATTGTCCTAATTAAAGCCATAATTTCCCTATTTCCATTGTCCTAATGAAAGCCATAATTTCCCCTTTTCCATTGTCCTAATGAAAGCCATATTTGCCTTATTTCCATTGTGCTAATGAAAGCCATATTTGCCCTATTTCCATTGTCCTAATGAAATTCATATTTGCCATTGTTACAGCTTCCTCCAGTTAAAGCCAGTAAGGTGAGCAGATCCATCCACTATGTGAAGAGTAAAACTGGTCCATTCTTCAAAAGGAAATCTGCCTCTAGCTCTGTCAAGAAAAATAAAGGTGGGTAAAGACCCTCTCTTGTAATAACTAAACCCCCCCCCCCTTCTCTTTTTTTTTAAATAAAAAAATATTATCCCCACTGTCAAACATAATGAATTGAGGCCAAAAGTATGACTGACTTTGCCAAAACTATGACTGACTCTGCCAAAACTATGTCTGACTTGGCCAAAACTCTGACTGGCCAGGCCAAAACTATGACTGACTCATCTCAACCGTTTTAACTTTCAGATTTGTTTGGTTTTGATGAAAGCAACTGGCCAAGTTTCTCTGAGAGAAAACACCAGGAAAAAGTCAAAGTTTCTGGAAATGTCAGTGGTAGGTACTATATCGAAATTCATCAAACAGTCTTCTACTCAATGGTTTAAACAGCTTCATGAAGTCCACGGTATAAAGACACCAGTCAGTCTTTCCCAAGCATTTCTGTACTCTGCACCCCCTACAAATTATTTGACTGTTAACGCACCCCTATGAATTGATTTACTGAGTCCTGCACCCCTTATGAATTTCTTCCTGAGTCTCGCACCCCGATGATTGATTTACTGAGTCCTGCACCCCTTATGAATTTTTTCCTGAGTCTCACACCCCGATGATTGATTTACTGAGTCCCGCACCCCTTATGAATTTTTTTACTGAGTCTGGCACCCCTATGAATTGATTTACTGAGTCTCGCACCCCCTACAAAAGTAAGAGTGCATTTTAAAATTTGGAATTGATGGAGTGCTAATTTATTTATAGAATCACCAAGAGAACTGTGGAACCCAGAAAATAAACTTGTGACTTATGACATAAAGTAAAGGAAAATGTTTATGAAGAAATGTTTACAAATATATAAACATTTGGTCATAGCTATTTGCACCCGGGTACCAGAAGTGAGAGGTTGGGATTAAAAAACTATTTAAAATATTTTGGTTGGGTTTATAAGACAAAATGACGTGTCAAATGAAAGATAATTGAACGGACTATATGTTTGTAAACTTACTTCTTCAGTTTAACTAAAATAAACTAACATAAATGACATCCGAATAGCATTGGTCTAATTGGACCCAAGTGCGAATGGCGGCGCTGAGTGTCGGGGGCCATTTTGACTAAATGCTATTCGAATGTCATTAGTGGTGGTTTATTTTAGTAAACTGCAGAAGTAAGTTTACAAACATATAGTCCATTCAATTATCTTTCATTTGATATCTTACAAACCCAACAATAATATTTTAAATAGTTTTTTAATCCCAACCTCTCACTTCTGGTACCCGGGTGTGAATAGTCGCAGCCAACATTTATATTATAACTTAAAGGCTAATGTTTCCTCCATTCTTATAATTCATTTACTCTCACCCCTGAAATGCCTCTTACACCCCTGAAATACCATCTCTTACCCCTGAAATACCATCTCTTACTCTTGAAATACCATCTCTTACCCCTGAAATGCCATCTCTTACCCCTGAAACGCCATCTCTTACCCCTGAAATGCCATCTCTTACCCCTGAAACGCCATCTCTTACCCCTGAAATGCCACCTCTTACCCCTGAAATGCCATCTCTTACCCCCAGACCTGTTTACTCGTACGATTTTGGCGTACAATGTACGATTGTGAGGTGTAAACATATATATTTTTTGAATATTTTTTGCTCTAAATATAAGGCATTGAACGATTTTGTGATGATCTTGTACGATTTTAAGTTTGAGGGTAAACAGGTCTGCTTACCCCTGAAATGCCATCTCTTACCCCTGAAATGCCACCTCTTACCCCTGAAATGCCACCTCTTACCCCTGAAATGCCACCTCTTACTCCTGAAATGCCACCTCTTACCCCTGAAATGTCATCTCTTACCTCTGAAATGCTACCTCTTACCCCTAAAATGCCACCTCTTACCTCTGAAATGCCACCTCTTACCACCCCCTTAAAATGACACCTCACCCCTTGAAATGCCATCTCACACCCCTTGAAATGCCACCCTCACACCCCTTGAAATGCCACCTCACATCCCCTGAAGGTGAAAGCACTCAAAGGTGGCAAACCATGTGCTAGATAATCACTTTTTAAAGACTAATGGCTGAGATGTTGAGGAAGTTATGGGAGACTTAGTGTGAATGAGAGATAAATTCAGTTCTCACTTCATTTATCTCCCTTGCAGACAAAAGCAAGAGCAGACACAGGTCCAGCTCAAGTCAAAGTGAGGATAGTAAACATAGCCATGGTCAGTTGTCATTCATTGTCATAAGTTATTAAGCACGTCCTGGTTCAGTTTTCATTAACTGTCATAACATGTCATGCATTTCCCTGGCCAGTTGTCATTTATTGTAATGACCATTTGGCATTCATCTTTATGGTCATAAGGCATTCATGGCCATTGTAGGTTGCCATTCATCATCACGGTCATAAGGCATTCATGGCCAATGTAGTTTGCCATTCATCAATCATGGTTGTAAGGCATTCATGGCCATTGTAGGTTGCCATTCATCGTCATGGTCATAAGGAATTCATGGCAATTTCTGTTTGCCATTCATAATCGTGGTCATAAGGCATTCATGGCCATTGTAGGTTGCCATTCATCATCATGGTCATAAGGCATTCATGGCCATTGTAGGTTGTTATTCATCATCATGGTCATAAGGCATTCATGGCCATTGTAGGTTGCCATTCATCATCATGGTCATAAGGCATTCATGGCCATTGTAGGTTGTCATTCATTACAATGATCAGTTGTATTTTATTCCTGTGTTCTTTCATCATTTTTATTTAAATTGTCCGTCAGTCTTCATTGAATGTGTGGTCAGAGTCCTATCAGTAAGTGTTATTGCTCTGTCTATATGCCTGTCTTCGTTGAATGTGTGGTCAGAGTCCTATCAGTAAGTGTTATTGCTCTGTCTGTCAGTCTTCATTGAATGTGTGGTCAGAGTCCTATCAGTAAGTGTCATTGCTCTGTCTGTCTGTCAGTCTTCATTGAATGTGTGTTCAGAGTCCTATCAGTAAGTGTTATTGCTCTGTCTGTCTGTCGGTCTTCATTGAATGTGTGGTCAGAGTCCTTTCAGTAAGTGTTATTACTCTTTATGTCTGTTCAGTCACATCCAGGCAGTATCACTAAAATCAGCTGCTATTGCCACCTAATTATGAGTTCTTCAGCTTCAACTTTAAACTAAATTTAGGGCAACACCCACATCTTTTTAGATAATGCAATATTCTCCAGTTAATTAAATGTTAATATGTTCAATTATTTGTGTACACTTAATTGATCCATTTGCAGTTTTTAAAATTATTATTATATTTTTACAACATATCAATAGGCAACGTAAGTTGATTAATATCTTTAATTATTTTGTCAATGCTGTCTTTCTTTAATTTTTCCAGCATTTTTTCAATCGCCCATGTTAATAGGCAATTGGTAATTATTTATATGATAATCCATTAAGTCCCCTGATAACTGACACCATTTAGTCCCCCTGAAAACTGATTCCATTATATCCCCTGAAAACTGACACCATTAAGTCCCCTGAAAACTGAGTCCATTAAGTCCCCTGAAAACTGACAGAAATGAGCCCCCTGAAAACTGATTCCATTATGTCCCCTGAAAACTGAGTCCATTAAGTCCCCTGAAAACGACAGCAATGAGCCCCCTGAAAACTGACAGCAGTGAGCCCCCTGAAAACCGAGTCCATTAAGTCCCCTGAAAACTGACACCATTATGCCCCTGAGAGCTAAAAAAAATTACTGAAATAAATTTTTGAACAAAGCTTTCCTCTCTTAACTGAGAAAATGTAACATCATGAAGAATTTTACTAACTGCAACAAGTCAGTTACTGTCCTCAGTTAAGACAGCTCACTTGAGCAAGTTGAGCTGGGCAGCTCACCTGAGCTAAGTTCATGTATCATGGATGGTTTCTTTCATTTCATTGAAATCATAGACACTATTGTTGAGAGCCAGAATTTTAGAGGTGATTTGTGTCAATAGGTCATGTAGTCATCTTGAGACTAGTCTTTTACATTAATAGTAAACTATGTCACAGACACAGGAAACATTTTCTCTAACTTTGAGAGTTACAGTGGAGACTATAGTGATAGGAGAAGTCGACCTGCCAAAGGTTGGGACACCAAACTGACCTCACATTCTGTGCTTACAGTCAAAACAGGTCAGTGGCTTATTGTCTTTCTTTTATAAGTCATGTGAAGATACCACGGAAAGTTTAATAGGATTATTCACCTTACCTGTGACTCTGATAGCATAATGAACCCGGTAGGTCTAGACCGCATAATGAGCCTGGTAGGTCTAGATAGCATGATGAGCCCGGTAGGTCTAGAAAGCATAATGAGCCTGGTAGGTCTAGAAAGCATAATGAGCCCGGTAGGTCTAGAAAGCATAATGAGCCCAGAAGGTCTAGAAAGCATAATGAGCCCAGAAGGTCTGGAAAGCATAATGAGCCTGGTAGGTCTAGATAGCATAATGAGCGCGGTAGGTCTAGATAGCATAATGAGCGCGGTAGGTCTAGATAGCATAATGAGCCCAGAAGGTCTAGATAGCATAATGAGCCTGGTAGGTCTAGAAAGCATAATGAGCCCGGTAGGTCTAGAAAGCATAATGAGCCTGGTAGGTCTAGAAAGCATAATGAGCCCGGTAGGTCTAGAAAGCATAATGAGCCTGGTAGGTCTAGAAAGCATAATGAGTCTGGTAGGTCTAGAAAGCATAATGAGCCTGGTAGGTCTGGAAAGCATATTGAGCCTGGTAGGTCTAGATAGCATAATGAGCCCGGTAGGTCTAGATAGCATAATGAGCCCGGTAGGTCTAGAAAGCATAATGAGCCTGGTAGGTCTACAAAGCATAATGAGCTCGGTAGGTAAAGATAGCATGATAAGCCCGGAAGGTTTAGACAGCATAAGGAGCTCGGTTGGTCTTTCCTTACCTCCGTGTCAACAATGAAGTTTAAATTTGAATGTTATTGAGCGTTGCTTCCATCTCTCTCCCATAGAACCACCCAGCTTTCATTCCACTCCAGAATCTGGGCTGGGTCTCCTTGCCAAGTTTGCCCTGACCACATCCACCACTTTGTTATCGTCAACTGCCTCATCCACATCATCACCATTGCTGACTCCAACCGTGGCCACCACTGCATCCGGTGGTATTCACACCACCACCACATCATCCCAGTTATCCACTACCTCATTCAACACCAACATCAGTTCCAGCAGCATTTACGGCAGCGGGCTGTACAGCAACATTTACAGCCTGACCAGCAGCATCGCCCCGACCATCACGTTTGGCTCCAGGAGCAGCCTCATGTCTTCGCCTCACTCAAGCCTCATGAGTTTTAGCACCACCAGCCTGGCATCAACAAGTCTCAATGGTACAAAACTCACAGCTTTACAGCCTGCGCCGACAACAGCGGCAGCTTCACTCTCGGTTCAGACCGCTTCTTCAACAGCCAACCCTGCTGTGGCCACCCCGATGTCTGTGACGAGTCCATCGTCACAGCTGGCAGGGAATATCATGGGCCAGTCAACAGTTGTGTCCCCTTTAAGTAGCAATCTTTCCTTGTCGATTGAGGATTCTACAAGTGGTACGACCTGTGCTAGTGACTGCAGCCCAGTTAAACGCAGGCATGATGATGGTAAGTTTATAAGACAACTAACATAACACAAAGACTTATTGTTGATGGTCATACAACTAACATAACAAGACAGATTTTTATTGTTAAGGGTAAGTTGGTCATGCAACTAACATAACATAAGACAGACTTTTATTGGTGAGGGTAAGTTTTTTAAAAAGTGGTGCAAGTGAAGTAATACATATTCTCTGTACATCAAATATTTGACCTTGAAACGATAAGTTGCCATCAATATTTACCTTACATTAAATGTGAGTAGGTTTATTTTCAGACTCGGACACAGATGCCAGTGAATCCAGTCCAAATAAGAAAAGAAAACCAGGCAGACCTCGTAAAATTAATCCTGATAAGTCTTCTGGTGGCACAGGTGGGTGGGGGCTGGTGATTTCATCTTATTTTAAAGATGCTGGAATACTTCAACATTTGAAGCGTAAAATGATCCCGTTTTTATCCACTTGATTCGTGGTCATGACAGAAAATTTAGATGGGACGTAATTAATTTATGTAAAGATAAAAGCTGAATAGATTTAGTTATACGTTTTAATTACTTTTTAAACTCAATTGATAGAATGATTTATTAGCTGGTTTACTCTTCCAGCGTCGTCATATTAATTTATTTGACTTCAGCTCTTTGGCAATGAACTTTTCCTGTTTTTTTTAAGCTGTTTTAAAATAAAATTGTTTTGTGCTAACTTTGACAACAGTAATGAAAATTAACACCGAGAGGTTTGAAAATAACATTGCCTCCCCGACCCCTATGCCCCCCAACTCCACCTTCTTTACAGAAACAATTTGGGCAAAGAAATCCAACAGTTTTGGACTGTTACAAGTTCCTGAGCCAATCTGTGGAGGACTTAGAGAGGGAGACAGCAAAAAGGTAGGACGATTTTTTGTAAAAAATCATTGTTCCCTAAGGCTTGTACGGCTGATAGCTTACAATGGATAAGCTACAAAAATGTTTATTTTAAGATCTAGTCCAGATTCAAGCTTGCTTTTAAAAAGCATTCATTTTTTTAAAACAAACTTATAGTAGTATAAATTAACTTAATAACAGTATAATTTAACTTAATAGCAGTATAAATTAAATGAGTACTATATATTAACTTAATATAAATTAACTCAATAGCAGTATAACTGACTTAACAGTAATATAACTTAACTCAATAACAGTATGCAAACAGAATTTGTTATTTGTGATTAAAGTTTGACACTTGTTTCTAACAGCTGGACATAAATGTCATGAAGCCTTTGTTTCTTGATGAGGAGTGGACCAGGCGACGCAGTGAGAGAATCTTCCTAAGTGAGACGAGTCCTCAGCCCTCCCCTGCCCTTTCCCCCTCACCCAGAGGAGAGCCTGTTTGGAAGCTCTCCAATTTTATGCCAAAGAGTAAAAAAGTCTTGGACGTCAACAAATCTTTGAAAGACAATGAAAAAGATGGTGATAAAGGCAAAGAACCTAATCTGTTGGCTCTAGGACCCGCTCAGCTAAAGCCCATGGCAGCTTCAACGCCCATCCTGGCAACGAGCGTGACATCCGGTATTTCTGTTAAGACGGAAGAAAAAGAAATCTGTATGCCGACTTTGTCTGCATTTTCATGGACATCCACCACAAAACTGTCTGAACCATCTGTCATTAAGTCCCTGGAAGATGAGGCCAAGTACGAACATTCAGCATTTTCAGGTAAGAAGTCCAAGAAACATTCAAGGAACAGGGACCCAGATAAATCTAAAGAAAAGGAAAAGCACAAAGAAGCAGATAAATCTAAAGATAAGGAAAAGCACAAAGAAACTGATAAAAATAAAGATAAGGAAAAGCACAGAGAAACTGATAAATCTAAAGATAAGGAAAAGCACAGAGAAACTGATAAATCTAAAGATAAGGAAAAGCACAGAGAAACAGATAAATCTAAAGAAAAGCACAAAGAAGCAGATAAATCTAAAGATAAGGAAAAGCTCAAAGAAACTGATAAAAATAAAGATAAGGAAAAGCACAGAGAAACTGATAAATCTAAAGATAAGGAAAAGCACAGAGAAACGGATAAATTGAATGATAAGGAAAAGCCTAAAGAAGCAGATAAAGATAACGAAATAGATAAAGACAAGGAAACAGATAATCACAGAGATTCAAATAAATTCAAAGCCAAGAAAAAAGTGCAAGCCAAAGATGAAAAGCCTGAATTGTCACCACCATCCTCTCCCCTGCCCCCATTAATTAAGAAAGAGAAACGTGCAGAGGAACACTCCAAAATCAAGCTTCAGAAGGCTAAAAGTCTTCATGACCTCACCCAGAGGGTCAAAAAGAAATACTCCAAGGCCAGCAATAAAAAACAAGATGATCAGGTGAGACATGTCTTTCATTACTGGTATCAATTTTAAAATGACCAGCAAAAGTGATTAGTTTTAGAGGATTATTGAAAGTAGTTTTGAATCCACTATTTATGGCATATTTTATTACATTTAATATCTGAGAAAATCAGCTTGAATTGCTTAGATGAAGTTACAATTAAAACATATAGAGTAATAACTGACCTCAATGAACATTTGAATTCTTTTAACAGAACAAAGGGAAAGCCAAGAAGGGGAGAAAGAAGCGGAACTCTAGCATTGATTCTAGTGATACTGATAATTTGCCCTTGAGTTTATACAGGGATGGACCTCCAACTCCTGGTATATTCTAATTTTGGATTATATAATGTACATTTATACTGCTTTATTCAAGCCTTAATGGTCAACTTTCATTAAATCAGAAGTCTTAGACTTCGGGAATGTCAAAGAATTTTTTTATTATTCTAGCTATGAACGTTCCACCTTTTGGCCATGAATTTGTTAGCATAAATTGTCATCTGGCACAAGTCTCAATACTTGCTCACCACTTGCTTACTGGCTGGCTAAACATATAGAAGTAGAAGTATGTTTATATGTAATGCAGCAGGGGGTGATCACACCTTTCAACACAGCACAATGTCTCTAGCAAGTTGCTTCAGAACTTGTGTGTCACCATTATGTCAAATATGTACGTAACCATTGTCGAATATGTATGTAACCATTGTCGAATATGTATGTAACCATTGTCGAATATGTATGTAACCATTGCGTTGAATATGTATGTAACCATTGCGTTGAATATGTATGTAACCATTGCGTTGAATATGTATGTAACTATTGCGTTGAATATGTATGTAACCATTGCGTTGAATATGTATGTAACCATTGCGTTGAATATGTATGTAACCATTGCGTTGAATATGTATGTAACCATTGCGTTGAATATGTATCTCTTTAAGCATATTGTATCCCATAAAATCCGTTAACAACTCAATGTATTTCCCCCACAGAACCACGCTCATGTAAGCTACAAACCACGGACTTAAGGGAAGGTCTGAAAGTCCTGTACCTCAATGATGGCTTGTTTTACGAGGGGACAGTGAAGGCCCTGCAGCCACCTGAT
This sequence comes from Lymnaea stagnalis, assembly GCA_964033795.1. Classification (NCBI taxonomy): domain Eukaryota; kingdom Metazoa; phylum Mollusca; class Gastropoda; family Lymnaeidae; genus Lymnaea; species Lymnaea stagnalis. Next base: position 324,768 of record CAXITT010000074.1, read on the forward strand.
GTGTATGTATCTTCACTTTAATGATAAGTCTGTCAAGGCCATCTTAAACATGAGAAAAGGGACATGACTTAACCTTCCGTACTGCAACAAGAATAAGAGCAATAGTATTCAAGGGAACTCCAGTTATTATATTTTAACCAGGTTTCACCTTCAAGGGTGGCTACCATCTCTTTGACTAAGTTATCAATTATTAATGAAAGTTGCTTTTTTCCTTAATGTTTGGCTCATGTATAATGGCCTTAGATTTATGAAAACATATTTCATGGCTCATGTACAATGCCTTAGATTTATGAAAACATATCTCATGGCTCATGTACAATGGCCTTAGATTTATGAAAACATATCTCATGGCTCATGTACAATGGCTTTACATTTATGAAAACATATCTCATGGCTTATGTACAATGCCTTAGATTTATGAAAACATATCTCATGGCTGATGTACAATGGCCTTAGATTTATGAAAACATATCTCATGGCTCATGTACAATGGCTTTAGATTTATGAAAACATATCTCATGGCTCATGTACAATGGCTTTAGATTTATGAAAACATATCTCATGGCTGATGTACAATGCCTTAGATTTATGAAAACACATCTCATGGCTCATGTACAATGGCTTTAGATTTATGAAAACATATCTCATGGCTCATGTACAATGGCTTTAGATTTATGAAAACATATCTCATGGCTCATGTACAATGCCTTAGATTTATGAAAACATATCTCATGGCTGATGTACAATGCCTTAGATTTATGAAAACATATCTCATGGCTCATGTACAATGGCTTTAGATTTATGAAAACATATCTCATGGCTCATGTACAATGGCTTTAGATTTATGAAAACATATCTCATGGCTCATGTACAATGGCACTGGATTTATGACATATCTCATGGCTCATGTATTATGTCATTATATTAATGAAAACATAGCTCATAAAGAAAGCTTTAAATGTCCACACTGTTTTTACTTTGTTTGTAATTATTGTCATAAACCTTTTACTGACCATTCCACGACCCTAATTGTTTGATGTTTTATGTGAAGCTACGGAGTGCTGACAGCAGGTCAAAGAGGCAGTCGACCTCACATTCTGTGTCAGGAGGAGGTTCTCAAAGATGCTGTAAGTTCTATTCAATTATTATACATTACATTTACGGTTGCTTTAAGTTGTTTTTTTACCGCTAAAGTTACAGGTAGGTGTCAAAACTGTTCGGCCAAATTTTTAAATACATTATCACGCCTCAGTCTTTTATTTTTGAACAAATTAACAGTAACTTTCCAAAAAATTAGCATATACAAAAATTGTTTTACAGTATCCATAATGTAATTATTGCCTAAAAGACACATTATGTAATTGAAGATGACATTATGTTATGACCTGATCCGTGTTATCCTAGGTCCTGGATGTAAGGCCCGGCAGTTTGAGATATCTACCCGAGGGGACACGCATCTGTGCATTCTGGAGTCAGCAGTTTTCTTGTCTCTACCCAGGGACAGTTGTCAAATGTAAGCTCATCTTATTCTTATACATTTGGCAAATGTAAGCTCATTTTGTTATACCCTTTAACACTTGGCAAATGTTAGATCATCTTTGTATACCCTATAAGACTTGGCAAATGTAAGATCATCTTTGTATACTCTATAAGACTTGTCAAATGTAAGATCATCTTTGTATACCCTATAAGACTTGTCAAATTTAAGATCATCTTTGTATACCCTATAAGACTTGTCAAATGTAAGATCATCTTTGTATACCCTATAAGACTTGTCAAATGTAAGATCATCTTTGTATACCCTATAAGACTTGTCAAATGTAAGATCATCTTTGTATACCCTATAAGACTTGTGAAATGTAAGATCATCTTTGTATACCCTATAAGACTTGTCAAATGTAAGTTTATATAATCTTACACTGAACTTTTTTTGAATTTCAGCTCATCTATTACCCTATTGTCAATGTAACCTCACATTATTTTACCCTGAAACAGTTAACAAATGTAATCTCATCTTTTGTCCGACAGCGAGCCCAAGTCCTCACACATCAGCTTCGGTCAGTGTTGATTTCGATGATGGGGATTCTGGCAGGATTCCCATAGATCACATCCGGTTACTGCCATCAGACTTCCCTATTGTTGGTAAGTTTGTGTGTGCACGAATCTACATGTTGAGTTTAGATGGGCAGCTTGAATCTACATGTTGAGTTTAGATGGGGAGCTTGAATCTACATGTTGAGTTTAGATGGGCAGCTTGAATCTACATGTTGAGTTTAGATGGGCAGCTTGAATCTACATGTTGAGTTTAGATGGGGAGCTTGAATCTACATGTTGAGTTTAGATGGGGAGCTTGAATCTACATGTTGAGTTTAGATGGGCAGCTTGAATCTACATGTTGAGTTTAGATGGGCAGCTTGAATCTACATGTTGAGTTTAGATGGGCAGCTTGAGTCTACATGTTGAGTTTAGATGGGCAGCTTGAATCTACATGTTGAGTTTAGATGGGCAGCTTGAATCTACATGTTGAGTTTAGATGGGCAGCTTGAATCTACATGTTAAGTTTAGATGGGGAGCTCTTCAGCTCTAGGCATGTAGCTGGGTGGAATAAGCTTGTTGGCTTTGTAAGCTGTCTTAACAGTTACAGATGACAAATTAAATCCTGAATTTTATTTAAAACTTGTTTTTTCCCTTTATGAATATTGATGTATTATTTCTTATGTGTGCCTGTCATTTCTTTGGTGTGTCTGTTATTTCTTAGGTGTCTGTTATTTCTTAGGTGTGTCTGTTATTTCTTAGGTGTGTCTATTATTTCTTAGGTGTGTCTATTATTTCTTATGTGTGCCTGTTATTTCTTAGGTGTGTGTTATTTCTTATGTGTGCCTGTTATTTCTTAGGTGTGCCTGTTACTGTTATTTCTTAGGTGTGTGTTATTTCTTAGGTGTGTGTTATTTCTTAGGTGTGCTATTTCTTAGGTGTGTGTTATTTCTTAGGTGTGTGTTATTTCTTAGGTGTGTGTTATTTCTTAGGTGTGTGTTATTTCTTAGGTGTGCCTGTTATTTCTTAGGTGTGTGTTATTTCTTAGGTGTGCCTGTTATTTCTTAGGTGTGTGTTATTTCTTAGGTGTGTCTGTTATTTCTTAGGTGTGTCTGTTATTTCTTAGGTGTGCCTGTTATTTCTTAGTTGTGTCTGTTATAAGTTCTGGAGAAAAAAATATAGAAACCAATGGTGACAAAACATTGAATTATTCCTGTTTCACTCCAGAATATGAACCTGATCCATTGGAGAATCTCCCAAAGCGAAGACGTAGAACAACCTCCGATGCTTCAGATGTCAGGAAACGTACACCCAAGACAGGCAGGCATGACAAGAGAAACAGGGATAAAGAAGAGGAGGAAGAAGAGGAAGAGGAGGAGGAAATGGAGGATGAGGATGAAGAGGATGATGAAACAAATGAAGAGAAAGACTCAAGCTCAGGTAGATCTCCTCCCCCTATTCCACAATTTAATTTAAATATTTTCTTCTCCACAACTGCATCAAACAGGTTGAATTGCGTGAACTCTTGAAAAGGAGGAGGGATCTAAAAAAAACAAACACATTTATTATTAAATCATTGATATGTACAACTATAGGTTAACCAGGGATGAATCAAAAGATACATAGGTTAACCCGGGATGAATCAATAGATGCATAGGTTAACCCGGGATGAATCAATAGATGCATAGGTTAACCAGGGATGAATCAATAGATACATAGGTTATCCAGGGATGAATCAATAGATACATAGGTTAACCGGGGATGCATCAATAGATACATAGGTTAACCAGGGATGCATCAATAGATACATAGGTTATCCAGGGATGAATCAATAGATACATAGGTTAACCAGGGATGAGTCAATAGATACATAGGTTAACCAGGGATGAATCAATAGATACATAGGTTAACCAGGGATGAATCAATAGATACATAGGTTAACCCGGGATGAATCAATAGATACATAGGTTAACCAGGGATGAATCAATAGATGCATAGGTTAACCGGGGATGAATCAATAGATGCATAGGTTAACCAGGGATGAATCAATAGATGCATAGGTTAACCGGGGATGCATCAATAGATACATAGGTTATCCAGGGATGAATCAATAGATACATAGGTTAACCAGGGATGAATCAATAGATGCATAGGTTATCCAGGGATGAATCAATAGATGCATAGGTTAACCAGGGATGAATCAATAGATGCATAGGTTAACCGGGGATGAATCAATAGATGCATAGGTTAACCAGGGATGCATCAATAGATACATAGGTTATCCAGGGATGAATCAATAGATACATAGCTTAACCGGGGATGCATCAATAGATACATAGGTTAACCAGGGATGAATCAATAGATGCATAGGTTATCCAGAGATGAATCAATAGATACATAGGTTATCCAGGGATGAATCAATAGATACATAGGTTAACCAGGGATGAATCAATAGATACATAGGTTAACCGGGGATGAATCAATAGATACATAGGTTATCCAGGGATGAATCAAAAGATACATAGGTTAACCCGGGATGAATCAATAGATGCATAGGTTAACCCGGGATGAATCAATAGATACATAGGTTAACCGGGGATGCATCAATAGATACATAGGTTATCCAGGGATGAATCAATAGATACATAGGTTAACCAGGGATGAATCAATAGATACATAGGTTAACCAGGGATGAATCAATAGATACATAGGTTAACCAGGGATGAATCAATAGATACATAGGTTAACCCGGGATGAATCAATAGATACATAGGTTAACCCGGGATGAATCAATAGATGCATAGGTTAACCGGGGATGCATCAATAGATACTAGGTTAACCAGGGATGAATCAATAGATACATAGGTTATCCAGGGATGAATCAATAGATGTATAGGTTATCCAGGGATGAATCAATAGATGCATAGGTTAACCAGGGATGAATCAATAGATGCATAGGTTAACCGAGGATGAATCAATAGATGCATAGGTTAACCGGGGATGCATCAATAGATACATAGGTTAACCAGGGATGAAGCAATAGATGCATAGGTTATCCAGGGATGAATCAATAGATACATAGGTTAACCGGGGATGCATCAATAGATACATAGGTTAACCAGGGATGCATCAATAAATACATAGGTTAACCAGGGATGAATCAATAGATACATAGGTTAACCGGGGATGAATCAATAGATACATAGGTTATCCAGGGATGAATCAAAAGATACATAGGTTAACCGGGGATGAATCAATAGATACATAGGTTATCCAGGGATGAATCAATAGATACATAGGTTAACCAGGGATGAATCAATAGATACATAGGTTAACCAGGGATGCATCACTAACAATGGCTGTGCATGGCCTTCTGATGATTTGTTCACATGGGATTTAAGTTAAATTACTGCCACCCCCTCCTGTAGGTTATACATGTCAACCCTCCTGTAAGTTATACATGCAACCCTCCTGTAGGTTGTTAGTTTTAAGGCTGATTATCTAAATTTGTTTCTTTAGCTTCAAAATAGTAGGGGCAATTTTATTTTTCTAGGTAAGCTAGTTTTGAATCATAAGAATAAACAAAAAATTCACGCAGCTGATGACAGCAGCAATTAATACAGTTTATAACTATAATCCCTGATAACAGTATGTAACACAATTAATAACTATAATTCCATATGATTTCAGCAAATCAAACATCTGAAAAGTTTTGGGGCTGGGCTGGAAAAAGTACCAAACGACCTGGACTCAAGGGAAAAGCCAAGAAAATATTTTACAGATCTATTAGTCGAGGGAAGGAGATCATCACAGTGGGAGACTCAGCCGTATTTGTGTCCACTGGGCGTGCCCACTGTCCATACATCGGTCATATCAAGAGTCTCTGGGAGGGCTGGGCTGGTCAGATGATGGTTAAGGTGCAATGGTACTACCATCCAGAAGAAACTCACTCTGATAAAAAGCTGTCAGACCCCAGGGTAAGTTTCAAGGAGAACTAATTATGTATAGAATGAGAGGTTGAACAGTCTCAGGGAACAGTCATTATATTTCATTGAATAAGACGAGTCTGATGCTCTGTCTACACCGCATCAATGTATGCAAGTACAGACACTGCAATGTATGGTCTGGTTGTTAATGAAATAATTAAACAATAGTTTATGAATAAATTTTATCAGAATATGTCATATCTCCCTCCCAGAATGCCCTGTTTGAGTCCCACCACCAAGATGAGAATGACGTCCAGACCATATCACACAAATGCCTTGTTCTGCCCATAGCCCAGTTCAAGAAGCGTCTGAGTGAGGCCACCAAGAGAGGTAAATCCCTGGGCCCCAACCTCTTCTACGTGGCTGGATTCTATGAGCCATCTTTTAAAGAGCTGTCCTTTTACCCCGGAGTCTCTTGACACGGATATTGAGAACCAGCCCGGAGTGTCTTGACACGGATGTTGAGAATCTGCTTGGAGTGTCTTGAAACAGATAGATGTTGAGAATCAGCCCCGAGTGTCTTGACACAGATGTTGAGAATCTGCAACATGAAGGCAATCACATGCCGAGATAACATTTAAAAAAAAACTATTTGTCCATTTCAAGATATTTTTGATAATTTTTTTTTTGAAGAAAAATTGTATTCTTAAAACATCTTGTTGAATGCATAGGCTCGAGTCATCATGCGGATGCAATCACTTGCAGTAAGGTTATCTATAATACTGCCTTTTTAAATGATTCCTTTCACTTTGTCTTTCACGACCTAACCGCTGCCCATGAGAGTGAACTGTTAACATGATCTTACAGGTGGAAGAAATACAACGGTGATAACAAGTATTTAGTTTATGTTTATAATTTTGTTTACATCAAATCTGCAGGTCAGCATCTCCATGAAAGTCGGTCTTTTAAAAATAATCACCTAATGAATTTTAAAAGAGTAACAGGACATTGTTGTTGACATGACCTCCCAGAGTATTTGCTGTCACATGATGATCAAGGAAAGTCAAGCAGCAAGCACCTGTTAGTGATTGACTTTGTTCAAAGTCAAGCAGCAGGCACCTGTTAGTGATTGACTTTGTTCAAAGTCAAGCAGCAGGCACCTGTTAGTGATTGACTTTGTTCAAAGTCAAGCAGCAGGCACCTGTTAGTGATTGACTTTGTTCAAAGTCAAGCAGCAGGCACCTGTTAGTGATTGACTTTGTTCAAAGTCAAGCAGCAGGCACCTGTTAGTGATTGACTTTGTTCAAAGTCAAGCAGCAGGCACCTGTTAGTGATTGACTTTGTTCAAAGTCAAGCAGGTCAAAGTCAAGCAGCAGGCACCTGTTAGTGATTGACTTTGTTCAGATATGTTGCTGAATTTAATTTTTCAATAAGTTTTATCAAGGGTATTTTTTGTAAAGAAATTATTTAAATTTTGATCTAATGGTGTAAATATTTTAATTGGTGTATATTTTTTTAAAAGATCATGCATGTGGAAGAAATTATTTTTTTAAATATAATAATAAGCTGATTTTTAGATAGGCTGTGTCCAAACTGTCCCTGGGAAGAAATGCTCTGTTGACTGGAAAGACTAGGGCTGTTAATGGAAAGAGCTGGTCTGTTAATGGAAAGAGCTGGTCTGTTAATGGAAAGACCTGGTCTGTTAATGGAAAGACTAGGGCTGTTAATGGAAAGACCTGGTCTGTTGATTGGAAGGCCTGGTTTGTTGACACAATACAAAAAATTCTTCAGTTATATTAACAAGTGAAACTAAACACTTTGAATATTTCTGTGCTGCACAGCCAAGTCTCTCTCACACAAATACATGGACTATGCTGCACAGCCAAGTCTCTCACACAAACACACATGGACAATGATAGTTTCAAGTAAAATCAAATACTTGCTTGAAATATTTGACTTGTGCTGTAAAACTAGATTTATTAATGTAAGAAACATCATTTGGATCACTTGAAGGTTTTTGCATCAGTGGACAGAGGATGTGTCTACAGTGATATAGATGCTGGACACGTCTGGAAAGCACTTCTGTTGGGTTTTTTTTTTTTTTATATGGAACAGTTTCTTACTTTCATCTTAAACATTTTTAGTGTTACAGTTTTCATGATTCATTATACATATATATGGATTTCAACTAAAACAAAATCCTGTGAAATGAATTTATTGATTTATGTACATTTTGGCAAACATATATATATAAATAAATATACAGACTTTGATTGATGTAGATAAACACTTTTGTTTAATGTTTATAAAGACTTTGTTTGTTTGATGTATATACAGCGTCTTTCCAAGAGTCAATATGCTTTTAAATAATGAACATTGAAAATCTATTCACTTGTTGCTATGATGTTTAGGATCTGTATGTAATGTTAATCTCCAGATGAGGGGAAAAAAAACCCTCTTTCAATCCCTTGGTTTGTTACACTCAGACTTGTTAGACTGACACAATGATATTAATCAGACATCTCATGTTTTCAGACGTTGGTTTTCATAAGATGGTTGACTTGTAAAGCCACACAGTCATCTGGAGACTAGTGCGTTGTCATGTTCAGTGTCTGTCCCTCTCTTCATTTGGTCTCCAGTGTTGACTGTGTTTCACTTGGTCTTATCGCCACATACTTTCTGTGTGTTCATACCCAGATCCAAGTGTCAGCTATTTCTATTTGCTATAGTTGTAAACTTGTTGGCATGACATCAGATGCCATATATAGTTGAAAATATTGTTGGCATCACATCAGAGGCCATCTGCCATTATGCAGAGGAAAAGCTATATGAATGCCTCAGAGTTGTACAGAAGTTAATTATAATGTCCATTATTAACTCTTGGCCCATACACAATGTTGGGATGGTGGGGCATTGTTTGCTGACCCATGATATAGATTTAAAAAGTCTCATGTATGTAGGCTGACAACTTTTTCCATGCATAAATGTCTGTAATAATGTTACTTCCTCATTCTCTTTCAATCAAAGAGAAGATATAAATATAAATGTCTAGCATATCTTCTGCCTCACAAAGTTCTTTGTACCCTTTCAGAGAACTGTTGAATCTCATTCAAGTAACGCAAGTTTGGTAATCTGGCGCTATTCATATCATCATATTATTTTGTTTACTACTTCTCACAATAGACATTTCAGTTTTTGTGATATTTTTGTCTTTTCTTTGCTTGTGATACCTTACTCACCTTTTGTGCATGAAATAAGCTACTGGACCTGACAAATAGTCCCTACTGTAAGGTTGGACAGGAAATGTCCTGGCCTAATGTCAAGCAGTACTTATAAGTTCATGTTTCTAGATTATTGATTCTACTTTGTTTATGTCAGTTTATCTCAGACATTTAGCAAGAAGTGTAACTGTGTACAGCTGTAGACATGGACATTTAGCAAGAAGTGTAACTGTGTACAGCTGTAGACATGGACATTTAGCAAGAAGTGTAACTGTATACAGCTGTAGACATGGACATTTAGCAAAAAGTGTAACTGTATACAGCTGTAGACATGGACATTTAGCAAGAAGTGTAACTGTATACAGCTGTAGACATGGACATTTAGCAAGACGTGTAACTGTATACAGCTGTAGACATGGACATTTAGCAAAAAGTGTAACTGTATACAGCTGTAGACATGGACATTTAGCAAAAAGTGTAACTGTATACAGCTGTAGACATGGACATTTAGCAAAAAGTGTAACTGTATACAGCTGTAGACATGGACATTTAGCAAGAAGTGTAACTGTATACAGCTGTAGACATGGACATTTAGCAAAAAGTGTAACTGTATACAGCTGTAGACATAGACATTTAGCAAGAAGTGTAACTGTATACAGCTGTAGACATGGACATTTAGCAAGAAGTGTAACTGTATACAGCTGTAGACATGGACATTTAGCAAACAGTGTAACTGTATACAGCTGTAGACATGGACATTTAGCAAGAAGTGTAACTGTATACAGCTGTAGACATGGACATTTAGCAAACAGTGTAACTGTATACAGCTGTAGACATGGACATTTAGCAAAAAGTGTAACTGTATACAGCTGTAGACATGGACATTTAGCAAAAAGTGTAACTGTATACAGCTGTAGACATGGACATTTAGCAAAAAGTGTAACTGTATACAGCTGTAGACATGGACATTTAGCAAAAAGTGTAACTGTATACAGCTGTAGACATGGACATTTAGCAAAAAGTGTAACTGTATACAGCTGTAGACATTGACATTTAGCAAAAAGTGTAACTGTACACAGCTGTAGACATGGACATTTAGCAAAAAGTGTAACTGTACACAGCTGTAGACATGGACATTTAGCAAGCTGTGTAACTGTACACATGGACATTTAGCAAGCTGTGTAACTACACAGCTGTAGACATGGACATTTAGCAAGCTGTGTAACTGTACACAGCTGTAGACATGGACATTTAGCAAGCTGTGTAACTACACAGCTGTAGACATGGACATTTAGCAAGCTGTGTAACTGTACACAGCTGTAGACATGGACATTTAGCAAGCTGTGTAACTACACAGCTGTAGACATGGGCATTTTTTAAAGGAAGTCAAGATCCCCATCATCTTTGCTATTTTTTTAAAATTTGGTCAGAGTGAAAATTCAGAACAGTTCTACATCTATTGAATGTTAAAAACTGAGCTTGCAGTTACTTTTTGCTCTGAGCTTGTGGTTACTTTGTGCTCTGAGCTTGCGGTTACTTTGTGCTCTGAGTTCACCCTCTTGCTACCACTTGGCAATTTAATAAAATAATAGCAAATATTTTATATCATTAAAAATTTTGGCTGTTTTCATCATAGTTTGATTGAGTGTATAAAACAATTTAATATATTTTGTGTGTATATAAAAATACAAATAGACTTTTCTAGAATACATGTGTATGTATATATATATGCTCCCAGTTGACACAAACCTCAGTTGGTGATGTTTGATAACTCTGAAGATAGCACTTGTATTACACAATAGGAAACATGTTTGTGCCTGAAAGCAATAAACATTTTCATTGAGCAAATAATATTAAAATTTCGCTGAACTAAATATGTTACTGAAATTCATACCATAACATTCTTAACTTGTTCATTTTACTTATTGGTCTGTAATTTTGTGAATAAATGTTTTGTTCTATTTTATTGACACCGTTAGGGCTCATGATTTTCCTACCTCATGCACAACCCCCCACCCCCCACCCTCGTGACATTCACAAATACAACAAAACTGAGTATGGTGTTCCATTCACTACTAACAATCAATGGGACGCATGAGTTATGTAGCAGTTGTAAGAAAAATGCTGACATTCTCTCTTCAAGGATTCAATCTTTTATTTCTTACAATTCATATTTGCCTCATTTAGCTTAAATGACTTTGACTTGAGGATTTTGACCAACAGATTAAATTAGTCATGACTTGGTATAATCATCATTCTCCAGATAATTGCAGGTCTTTGTTTTTAAACTGTTGATGTTATGAATGAGAGTGCTTTATTTTTTTCTAAAAATGTTTACATATGTCTTTTGGTTGTAGACCTGGAAACTAAAACATGTATGGAACAATCCTAGGTAAACATTTTCATATCGTAGTTAACAGGAACATCATATTTGTGTTCAGGGTTGTTCACAAATACGTGACAAGGTTAGGTTGGAAGAAATGGCTCCAGGTGACAAAGTGTGAAGATTATTTGTGGGTTGTGACAAAATTTGACACCTGGCTACTTAGTTATGGTCTGCAACTTTATTTGAAAAGTGAAGAGTTTGAGAGAGAGAGAAAAATGTGAAGTCTTTCACTTGACTAATGGATCGGTTGTTTTGTTTTTTTCTCTATAGATGTGATGCAAAGATGGCGGTACACACGAGCACATCACTCTTAGTCTGTAAGGTTGTCACCATCTTTAGATAATACAATCCTACAGCATCAAAGAACAGAAGTATGGATCTGATATCTCTTTAAAATCGTTTTTAAAATATGCCCAGGGAGGGGGGGGGGCATCTGAATATCATGAGATCCCACAGAGTCAATTTGGATATCATAACATGACAACTTCTTATAATGGGTGGGCGAGGGCTGTCTGTGACAACAGAATGACATTAGATTTGGACAACCCTGAGATGTACATGCAATCCTGGCATAACTATTCTGTAGTGTAAGAAAGGTATTACTGATTGGTTTCAGCCTTACAAACATTTCTCATCAGCTTCCAAAACTTTTACCCATAATCCTGCCCACCCCTAACACTTGGGGCAGCATAATTATTATAATAATAATAACTTTCCCCTCATGCCTCTCAACCCTTTCACTTAACCCCCCCCCCCCCAAACTTTCCCCATA
>CAXITT010000074.1:345017-369402 GCA_964033795.1 Lymnaea stagnalis
AATTTTCTGACCACCCCTCCCCCCCCACCAATCAAAATAACAATGTCGGTAATTTTTTTAGCTACAGAAAACAACAACGATGAATGTTTGTATTTAAGATGATTTTCTCGAAGTGAGAAATATATTATTATTATTTTCCTTTAATTGTATATATTATACAGTGATTCCTCGACATGCGAGTGCCCTAACATACGAGATTTTTGAGATACGAGCCGTCGAGTGAGCGATGTTTTGCTTTGAAATACGAGAAAAATTTAAGATACGAGGAACTGGGTCAGCGGGTCACACGAGCACACCAGTCGTGCCTCGTGCGTCTCACATTGTCAGTGTGCTTGTTTCCCTCGCCATCGAAGCATCTTTGATAAGTTGTGCTTGCGAATTGGGCTTTTTGTGCATTTACAGTACTTTATCACATTTCTTTTTATAACCATGGGTCCGAAGAAAGTGAGTGGAAAGGTCAGAGCTCAGAAGAAGATGCTGTCTATTGAATTATAGCGTGAAATCATAGTAAAACATGAGCAAGGCGTGCGAGTGACTGACTTGGCGAGGCAGTACGGGCGTAGTACTTCAACGATATGTACTGTGCTTAATCAGAAGGAGTCGATTAAAAGGTATAACTCCAGCTAAGGGCGTTACAATAATTTCTAAGCTCCGGACCTCTCTCCATGAAAAGATGGAGAAGCTGCTGATGGTGTGGGTGACGGAGAAGCAGCTTGAAGAAGATAGCTTAACGCAGGGCACTTTATAAAACCAGTTTATTTCTTTACATTCTCTTTTATTATGTTTTTATACAATATTTGTCATTTATAAATATATTTTATTTTTCTTATTCAAAAGCACGTTACAAAAACAACTGGGGTGACTTTTTGGGGGGCTGGAACGGATTAATGGCATTTCAATTAATTTCAATGGGGAAAATTGCTTTGAGATATGAGCAAATTGACTTACGAGCAAGGTTACGGAACGAATTAACTTCGTATCTCGAGGTACCACTGTATATAGTTGGACTATGTAGATTATAGGGGTAAAATTAGCTGAGCCCAAAAAAATGTCCGCCCTGTTCCATGATAAAAACTCTGCAGTAATCTGAAAATGCCAAAACCTTTATATTTACTTTACTTACTTATGCCTTTCTACCCCGTCTGGGGCATAGGCCGTCTACAAGAATTTTCCACTCAATACCTTTATAAAAAATTAAAAAAAAGGACCGCCCCTCTGCCCTTGCATGTGCCATTGCATCAATGCCATTCTTTTTAGTGATTTTGGTATACCAAGTCCCGTGTATTCAATTAGTATGTTCATAATGGTATGGTACTAATCACCTACGTAATATTACGCAAGATAAACAGTCCCCCGTCTCTAAACACTTCTATAGAAGCGCCCACAAGTGCACGGCGGACTTTAAAGTTAGTGCGATCGTGTCTAGTACAAACACACCCAGTCGGGTGAATTTGGAAAATATGCTTATCCTGACCCATGGAACCTTGACACCACATGGCATGAATGTCATGTCTTTATACATTTCCCCACCCCTCCACGTCACGACCAATCGCAGTAGACCAACCTCTCCTCTTTTCTTTCCCCTTTCCCTATTTAATCTCTCACCCACTAATTTTCTATCGCAAATATTTTGCTGCCCACTACTTCTCAGCTAAGTGCTATTTTTAATTATATTTTAAAAAATTACGGTATTCTTTTTATGTTTCGCTGACAAAGGCTTCCTGCCGACACGTTCGTTGTTCTGTTGCGTTCCCCTTTTCATGTTTGACATTACTTTGTTTTACTCATTTCCTATTCAATTTTATTTAAAATGCGAATTAATTATTTTTAAATTTCAAAGGGGAAGTTACTTTAATTATTTAAAAGCTGCAACTATTAGTACCCGGGTACTAGAAGTGTGAGGTTGGGATTAAAAAACGATTTAAAATTTTATTGTTGGGGTTGTAAGACAAAATGAGATATCAAATGAAAGATAATTGAATGAACTATATGTTTGTAAACTTAATTCTCCAGTTTAAATAAAATAAACTACCACAAATGACATCCGAATAACACCGAGTCAAAATGGACCTAGACACGCAGCGCCGCCATTCGCACCCGGGTACCATTAGTCTCAGGCTATTCGGATGTCATTTGTGGTAGTTTATTTTAGTTAAAATGAAGAAGTAAGTTTACAAACATATAGTCCTTTCAATTATCTTTCATTTGATACCTCATTTGGTCTTACAAACCCAAAAATAAAATTTTAAATCGCTTTTTAATCCCAACCTCTCACTTCTTGTACCCGGGTACGAATAGCCACTTCGTTATTTAAAATTGTGTTATACTATTAATAATAATAATATGCCAAGGAGTTAAGAAAAAGTTAACCTAGTTGTTGATTTTTTAATTTATAATTTTCAATTTATTTTGACTTAATAGAGAAATTTTGGAAGCTGATGATGGTCCCTCGAGACAAGTTGATTAATAATGTAAACAATCATCTTATTATGCTGTTATTGGGATAATTATTTTGGGTATATTTCTATTTGCAAGCGTAAATTAGGAGATTTTAAAAAATAAAAATAAATAATTATAATTATAAATCTTTAATTGCGTGATTTAATCTGAGGGCTGAGGGAAATTGCATAAAAATGAAGTATGCATTTCCAATTCAATATTCAGTTGATTGAAATGTTTATTTGGAATTTCAAAATTCCATAACTTGTTTCAGATAAATTACAAATTGCCTCTCAGATATATAATATATTTTAAAACATTTTTAGGGAATCATATGAACACACTTTAAATTGAGGAATTAGGAATATGGTAAGAAGTTCTTCTAAAATTAGCACCAGTATCATATTTTAAAAAGTGGAGTTGGCATGCCAATGGAAATGCTAATTCACAAAAGTCTTTCTTTTTTTTGCTTACCTACTTTCTACTAGATTCTTATCTAGAAAAAATATTATTTAAAAATGTGAGCAAATAAGTGGGGCACTTTTTTTTATTATTTTTGTTTAAACTCTGTTATTTAGGAAACTTTGTTACAAAAGTAGCTTATTTAAAAAAAACAATTTAGTGATTAAAATTTTAAATATTCTTGTATTGTACACATTTTGACTCCGGGGAGGGAGGGGGCAGCCCCCCCCCCCTCCTTAAACTGAATTAATTTCTGTTTGGAGCACATGGAGTCTACTTTTTCTCCCCAGCTTAGTTTCACCCCTGGAATCTATGACCATGTAGTCCAAATAAATATTAGTAAATTAACCCTTGTAAATGGCAAGCCATCCAGTAAAATGTAATGCATCGCTAACCTATTAACTTTGCATACTAAGGCAATCAGTAAATGTTCTTTATTTTCTTCATTGCAACCAAAATATAGGTCAGATGTCTTTATTCAAATGAAAAACTTATTGTGGCAAAATGAAAGCAATTTATAAAAATTCTATGGTGTTAAAAAACAATAAAGATGTATGCCAAAAAATTGTGGACTATAAAAGCATTTATCTTCTTTCAACTTTATTTTTGTAAATAAATGTGTTATTTTTGGGTTTTTACTGTTTTTTTCCCAAGGGCAGTTGACATTTATGTGAAGATGTCATCACACAACATGAGTGAAAGTGGAGTCTTGCCTAGCTAGACGTGTCAAGTTAACCATCATGTCAAGTTAACCATCACGTCACATTAACCATCATGTCAAGTTAACCATCACATCAAGTTAACATCATGGTAAGTGTTATGGATCATTTTATTTTTTTACTAACCATTGAACCATTGCAGGTTTTGATTGGTTAGGTGTGTTATTAATTGGTATATTGTGGGGTGGTTACATTAAGTCAATATACGGAATATCAACTTTTTATACAGTATATTAATGCTAAAATTAAAAAGTTTCAGGAAATTATCCGTATGACTCTTGGGATTTCACAGTGAATTTTAAATTGTTGTTTGTTAATAGTTAATTAATTATTTTCATGCATTAAAAATGATATATTTCTGATCATGGGATTTAAGAAGATATTTTTGTTTATTGAAATTTAAATTGAAAAAAAGTAAATTAATTATCTATTTGGTCAAATCCTTAACTCAACTTTATGGGAACAATTGTTTGTCACAAATTATGGAAGCAAAATTATTTGGTAGGAAGAACACCACTCTAACTACCAATGGGTTTGACCAAACAATTTAGTAACATTTCAAATAGAGAAATTATTATCAATAAACACATTTTAAAAACATATCCTTTCTTTTTTTTTCTTCTAGAAGGCAATGGAATGCTACATGTTAGCCGATCTGTTTCTGAAATGAGTTTTTGGCTTGGACAGCAGATATCTATATCTGAAGTGGATTCTTGGCTTGGTAATGGACAAGAATGGGTCATATTAGATCAGTTATAACACCAAATTTTTACAACTTATTTTGATGTTAATTTAAACAATATTTTTATATAGAAACACTATATATATTTTTTTTCTGTTTTTATAAACTTTTATTTAAATCTTCAAATGTAATTAAAAAAAATTGTTTTCTATTTCTAGCTTCAACTATAGATGACACAAATAACAACCACGGCCAGCTACAATATTGGAGGATCCATTAACACCCACTGTTAGATCCAATGGATAATTCCTCACCATCTACTATTAGCTTCAATTTTTAATTTTAATTCTCTACCTTTTTAAAGAGATATCTATATTTTTATATTATTCGTATTTACCGGTTCTGTTAAAAATTAAAAAACTTTATTGAAAATCTAAAGATAGATTTCTACATGACAAAAACTTAAATATTTAAGATGTATTTATCATAGATCATGTCAGGGCTGTATCTTACTGTCTGGATTTTTCCCTATTCTTCTAGGTTTGAGAGCATCTGACATAATGTAAATTGAACTCTAGACGTTGTTGTGCTGTGTGGAATATTTTCTCATCTCGCCTGCTTCTTGTAATTTTATGTGCACAAATCTCAAGTAAACAGCCTAATGATATATTCTACTGTTTATTCAATAACCCAAATTTCTTATTTTACTTAACTGGTTCATTAACTCCTGATTTAACAATCATTTTTATGTAGTAAAAGCATTTGTGAAAATCAAATCTATTTATTGTAAAGAATGTGTACATAGAAAATACAAGATATAGTTTCAGTTAATTTTAAGACATAAAGAGGTTTAAAATTATATGATATCATTACATTGTTTATGTTGTAAATAGACATACACATTCAATTTTTACCTGGACATATTTTCATGAAATTTCTGTATTTCAACATAAGTGATTAAAAAAAAATACTCTTCTCACATTAGGGTAGTTGAAACAATTCAGAATTAACATTTTAAAATTTAATCCAGTTATTTCTAATTTACCTAAATTTATATAGGTAGCCAATGCTGGTTTTGATTTATATATGAAAGAGAGGTTTAAATTTTATTTTATCAGTTGTTATCAAATAGAGAGTAATTGCCATCCATAAAACAAAGAGTTTTCCAATTCTTTTCTTGAATGATTGACAAAATTATACAATTAGATTACTAATCAATTAGTTTTGGTTGTTTCTATTAAATTTGTTCTCAATAGTTGTGGTGTGTTGGATGTTTTAACAATCAAAACTTTGTCCACCTAATGGGAAAATAAGGCTGGGACTTTTTTCATTCATTCCATTAACTGTTTTATTTGCCTGGTACTACTTTTAACTATTTTATTTTTTGCATTAGGACTTGTGTGCCTTCCATAACTTGAAACTCTGCATTTATTAATCAATCCTAGTAGTGTGTTTAAGACTAACTTCAGACTAAGACAAATAAGAAGGAACATTTAGATGGTTCATTATTCACAAGCTGTAAAGCTACATTTATATGTAAATATAAAGATCCTTCCCAGCCCCACCATGGTAAAATAGTGAGAAGTTGGCTGAATAAGGCAATAAAAACTCTGATAGCTTCTACGACTTTTGGCTTAGATCAGGATGTAGTATCTGTATATAGGGTTAACCAACCCGTGGGATGTACGTGATATATCACTTGATTTACAGCCGGGGTAAGGACAATCGGAAGAACAAATTAGAATGAAAGAGCCCCCGAATAAGCCCATAAAAATCCGATAGCTTCTCTGACTTTTGGCTTAGATCAGGATGTAGTATCTGTTCTTATCCCACCAGGTTACCCAATGCGTGGGATGTACGTGATATATCACTTGATTTACAGCCTGGGTCAGGACAATCGGAAGAAAAAAAATGAGAGAGCTGCAAGGTCTGGCTTTGAAAAGGGACTTTCCCAGCATTGCAGTACTTCTTGGGAAACCCTTAATTTGATATATATCTACCAATAGGCTATGATACTTAAAGTCAGTTGTAATAAATTTTATAAAGTGAGACATCCATTTGATCAAAACCATTAATTCATCAGTAAGATGTGTGTGAAGCACATTCCAGCCGCTAAGTCCAGTTGTGAAAATTAAAAGTAATATCTTGTTTCAGATCATGGATTAGGAAATAAACCTTGACAAACAACATAAACTCACTGTTTACTTTTGAAATCTTTCTAATAATTATAGTTGAGTATCTGGTTACTAGCTATCAATGAACGAATGAGAAAATAATCAAACCACTTTTTTTTTACTACAAGTGCTTTAATAAAAAGGGCTAAAGTGTGTATAAATTCTCTACATTATTGTTATTTTATCAGGAGAAAATAAAAAACATTTCCAATCGTTATATTTATATAAACTTTAATTGATTAAATACAACTTATCAGGTAGATTAATAAATAATAAAATTGTACAGATTTAAAATACAATTTAAAAGAGCTCAATTAAATAAAGATAATTTGCACATCTCAAAGGCTTATAAATCTTTGATTTAAAGTTTCATTTTTAATTTTGTTTTTTTTAAAGCGCGGTCTAAGAGAGATAATCGAGAAAATAAACATTTAAAACAAATTATTTTTACGGTCAAAGGGAAATAACCAGGCACAGAAAAAATTTAACTAAAAAAAATGTTTCAAGATTAAAATGGGAAATAACTGTTGCAATCTTAAAATTGTTTAAACATATACTCGGTTGTCTCCCATAGACCGTAAAAATTTAGATTTACAAAAATAAAATAAATAAATAAAAAATAATTACACGGCAACCTCACTTTTACCGTAAGAATTTAAAAAGGTGATTGTCTGAATTTATTGGTCCTGGCGACTATATTTTCTTACTTTTTCGAAATTATACTCCGAGTAAATGTACTTTTTAACCTACTAATGCTTAGAGGTTGTATCAGTGGTGGTGAACAAGACCACAAGTTCATGTCATGACACGTTTTCGTTCTAAATCAGTGGCTTTATTGGACATAAAAGCATTGCAACTTTGTGTCTATGAAAATCAGGGGAAATAAAAAAGTCATGGAACAAGAAAGATAACACAACCGTATATTTAATGAAGTTTATATGCATATATAGTAGATAAGCATATGGAATTAACATATTCTGATTATATATTAATGACTAGATAAATTTTTTTAACGAAAAATACATATTATACCTCATAAATAAGCTTTTGTTTATTTTATATTAGGGATTTAAGTTTTTATGTTGTAAATTTGCTAACACCTGTTACAATCGTCTACCTTTTTAAGATACTTTCAAGGAACCCGGGGGTTGGTAGGTCGGGGAGGTAAGTATGAGGAGGCCAAAACACGCGGGCCCGAATCCCATCACACTTAAATAAAAAAACGCAATCCCATCACACTTAAATAAAAAAACGCACAATTGCGACAAAGGGGGAAAGAGATCCCCCATAGTAAGAAGATCCAAGAAAATGAAGAAATATGGAAAGAGAAGACAAATCAAATATGTTCCAAAAAGGGGAGGCAACTCCCACACACATTGTCCAAACAAGGGGAGGCAACCCACGCTCACAAAAACAGAACACGTACTTAAAGAACAAATGTTTCTTTTTTTAAATTAAGTTTTATTTTCAATTTTACAGTTGAAAAAATTTTTTGTGAAAATTTACTACATGGTAATAAAACAGCAACCCCATTATTTCCCTTGCCCTGTGATGAGACCAACTTACCCTTGCTTGCTGGAAAACCATGGTTGTCTTTGACCATGGCTGCTTGAATTAAGAGGCTGGTGACCAACCAGGGAATGAATTAAACAAAGAATATGTGCAAGTCAAAATGAGCATGCACTTTTGATGCATTGATTGTGGCCCAATATAAAATATGGACTTGCTATTTTTGGCTATTACATCACTGGCACAATGGATATAAAGAAAAAAATATGTGTACAGTTAAATTTTACACCTGCATGTTAAGTGGAATCAATCACATAGCATGTTAAGTGGAATAAATCACATAACATGTTAAAGTTAAATGGAATAAATCACAAAACATGTTAAATGGAATAAGTCACACACAATCACACATGTTAATTTGGTAAATACACCTGCAATATCAATTGTCACACATATCCCAGATAACAATTTATCTAACAGAACATTTATTTTTAAAAAACCTAATGTCAAAATATACATGTTTTGAAATTTCTTTCTACTTAGAAATGTATACATACATCAATGTATTGAATAGTAAGTATTAAAGTAAAGTAATTAAATAGAAAAGGATGGGGGGGGGGGGTGCATTTTATTCATTTTTTTTTTCAACTTTTAAATCAAAAAAACAAAATTTTTTNCTAAAACTGTCATACACAGTTTATATTCATAGGTTGCATTTGTGTGACCATTCATGTAGACTGGCTAAAACTGTCATACACAGTTTATATTCATAGGTTGCATTTGTGTGACCATTCATGTAGACTGGCTAAAACTGTCATACACAGTTTATATTCATAGGTTGCATTTGTGTGACCATTCATGTAGACTGGCTAAAACTGTCATACACAGTTTATATTCATAGGTTGCATTTGTGTGACCATTCATGTAGACTGGCTAAAACTGTCATACACAGTTTATATTCATAGGTTGCATTTGTGTGACCATTCATGTAGACTGGCTAAAACTGTCATACACAGTTTATATTCATAGGTTGCATTTGTGTGACCATTCATGTAGACTGGCTAAAACTGTCATACACAGTTTATATTCATAGGTTGCATTTGTGTGACCATTCATGTAGACTGGCTAAAACTGTCATACACAGTTTATATTCATAGGTTGCATTTGTGTGACCATTCATGTAGACTGGCTAAAACTGTCATACACAGTTTATATTCATAGGTTGCATTTGTGTGACCATTCATGTAGACTGGCTAAAACTGTCATACACAGTTTATATTCATAGGTTGCATTTGTGTGACCATTCATGTAGACTGGCTAAAACTGTCATACACAGTTTATATTCATAGGTTGCATTTGTGTGACCATTCATGTAGACTGGCTAAAACTGTCATACACAGTTTATATTCATAGGTTGCATTTGTGTGACCATTCATGTAGACTGGCTAAAACTGTCATACACAGTTTATATTCATAGGTTGCATTTGTGTGACCATTCATGTAGACTGGCTAAAACTGTCAAACACAGTTTATATTCATAGGTTGCATTTGTGTGACCATTCATGTAGACTGGCTAAAACTGTCAAACACAGTTTATATTCATAGGTTGCATTTGTGTGACCATTCATGTAGACTGGCTAAAACTGTCAAACACAGTTTATATTCATAGGTTGCATTTGTGTGACCATTCATGTAGACTGGCTAAAACTGTCAAACACAGTTTATATTCTTAGGTTGCATTTGTGTGACCATTCATGTAGACTGGCTAAAACTGTCATAATAGGGTGTGTTTTTATGAACATACAGGATCTAAGATCAAAACCAGGAAAACACAGGCCATGAGGAAAAAAAAACACAAGTGTAGAACACAATCCCTGAACAACAGACCCTTATAGAAATTACAGAGTGTAAGTGCATAGGACCCGAAGTCACAATAGGTGGCAATTGATCATCCTCTGTGCAGGAAGACCATTATCACATTAAAATGGAAGCTGCAAACCAAATGCCTACAAAGCTCCCGTAGAATAATCTGACCAAAGACAATGCAATGAAGAACTGAAATGCTAATCAAGAGTAGCAAGCACTGTGGTAAAATTTAAATGAATTAAAAGCATATAATTACAAGAGACCGCTTGGATATATCCATAGAATACCACCAAGCTCACTTTCCAGGACAGCACTAAGATGGACAGACCATAGAACACACAACTATGAAAGACTCAAAAAGAGCTGGTACAATAGAAAATAGAGGTAATTTTGGAAAAGAAACCTGATCTTGTATAAGTTCCAAACAGTCAGTCAACCATTAGTAGCATTCCTTGACCAGTTCTGTAAATGATTGCCGATCAAGGCATTCAAAGCTATCTTATCAGAATTGCAGAGGGGATAGGTTGTACAGACTGCATACTTGCTCCCCAGTTATGAAAAGTCGTGTGATATGCATATAAGGATTATAATTACAATTTTAAAAACATTCCAGACAATTTCATACATTTATAATTGGAATGCAGCTGTTCTCAAGCTTTTTATCACAGCGACCCCTTGATAGCATCTGCAAAGTTCTTGCAGCCCGTATTCATTTTTCATATTAAAATGAAAGGTGTTACATATAAGATAAAGATTAAAATAAAACAAAAAAAACATTCAAATTTCTGGTATTTTGTTACATGACCCCATGGGTGTTCTGATACACAGGTTGGGAGCCACTGAATTAGTGCATTAATTTACTTAAATATATATATATCTCACTGTAAAATGTAATGAATGCAATTATTCGGTTTCAATGAGCTCAAAATCTTGACTCCAAGATGTACTTAGTCCTTCAGACTCCAATGAGTACCTCCTATGATCATGTACTTGGTCTTTCTCATTTAGACATTCTGCAGGTTTAAAAAAAAAATGTAATTTAGATCAGAGTATTTAATAAAGAAACATGTATTTAGCCTGTGTATAACTTAATTTTGACCATTTATATTACTATTATGGATTTCTATAAGCAGCACAGCAAAAGTTATAAGGTAAAAATGTACACGAAAACATTTTGGATAGATCGTTAATGTTTAATTTTTCATTTTTACACTTGAAATTTTTTTTTCTTTTTAAGTGTAAATAATTTTAAACCCTGAAAGTTATTCAAAATAAGAAAATTGGACCTAGCAGCAGCCGATCAGTTGTTTTATCTCTTGATAACAGTGGTTGTTGCTGGCTCATCTGTTGTTGTAGCTAACAATGTTCAAGAATGGCTCATCCAATTCGGGTAGCAGTGGTTGCCTAAAGTTTATTCTATAGTTGAATCTAGGAAACAATTAAAAATTTCAGGATATTAATCAAGGTTTAAAAAACAGCACAAAAATATATTACATTTTCTATTTAAATATGTTAAAAATTTAAGATAAACTAACATGGTACATTCTTATCCATGATCAAGATTAGAGTCTACTTTAGACAAGAGTCCACTTTAGATATGAAAGTAATATATACATGTAGGCTTGACTTATTAACTTCTTGTATTTATTATTCATTAGAAGAAAACAAAAAGAATATACTTAATAAACATATTTTTGACCAGAATTTATATACTTGAAAAGCTGTTAAAAAATTTGGTTGTGCTCAAAGGCAGTTAGGGCTGTGTTCTTCCAAAATAATTTTTAAAAGAAATAATTTCTTAGTTGTGTCCCAAAAAGTTGTGCAATGAAATGGAAGGAGTTTCCCCGTAAATCAAGAAAGATAAAAAAAATCCTGGCAAATACAATCTCTCCATATATGTAAAGAAGGAGCTGAAATAGATCCGTAACGTTCATTCAATAGCTTGAAATATAAATAATAAAATGCACCAGACAGTGTGCAAATTTGTGTTGAGTATTTGATAACTATTTCAGATATTATAATTAAAAAGTTATTCTCTTAATAACTTTACTTTTATTTTATGATAATTGCAATTCATTCATTTTTATGAATAAATTTCCTTTAATCTGTAGTTATGAAATTTCAGTTAAATCTTGAATAGAAAAAGTTCAGGTACCGGTATTTATTAAGTTTTATATTTGTTAAATGAAAAAATTAACTTAAAAATATTTAATGAAAAATAATATATTGATATTATAAGCAATAAAGAGATGATATATTTTACTAAATATATTAAACCGACAAGAAGAGCTAAATATGAGGTAAAGAAACCCTCATAATTTAAGATAGCTACCTTGTGAGCCAACAAGGCCTGGACCACCCAATTGGCTATCTCATCGAGACATTTCTCATATCGCTGTCATGCTGTTTATTCTCCAACATGAGAAAGCCGCTCTTCACTTCCACCATCTTTAACCTCTACAGTGAATATTTAGTCTTGTCTCAGACCTGCAACTGCAAGATAAATAAACGATGATGGGGGCCATAGACAGGCATCATTAAATATTTAATGAAATCTTAATACAATTCATCTACAAGTCACAAACAATTTTTTTTAGAGATATCAACAGTCTCACAAACTTCTTGAAATAAAACTGGCCATTTTAATATTTAAGATCTATGCTGATGATGGGCTCTGGAGGTTTGTGTAGGTATGTTGTTTTTAAAGAAGATAAATAAAATATTTTATGAAAACATTTCTTGACCAACATTTTACTTATTGTGTATTAAATATATATATATAATGATATAAATTATATAATCAAATAAAAATTTATTACGAGTACGAAATTAAATGTGAACGTTTTATGTGTTGTAAAGTGTGATTATAAAATTTTTAGTTTTTATAAAACGTAACAAAAATAATTGATAAATATACTTTTTAATAAATATTTCTTGCTCACTTAGCCAATCCATCCCAAATGCCTGCGATCTCACATGCCTGAATCTTCTTTATTTGATTTCTCAGCATCATCTTGTCTCTCTCTAGCATACTTTTGAAGATTATTGGATGGTAAACTAGAATTAAAAGAGAACTATGAGATCAGTTTATAACCAAATTTCTAATAATTTGTAAGGACCAAAAAATTAGGAACAACATAAACTAGAGTGGCAAAAATAATTATTATAATTAAAAATGCTAGGATCAAAATCTGGAAGGCTTTTGATTAGTCATATCCTTTCCATCTAAAGTTCCTATACATCCAGTGGCATAGAGAAAAGGGTGGGGGGGGGAGGAGGGGTTCGCCCCTGGCAGAATTTTTTTGCCTTAATAGGGGTGGGCAGCATTTTTGGTCAAGTGCAACGGAAATAAAGGGAATTTAGGGATTAAAAGGCGCAAGGCGTAATTATATAGGACCATCAATTAAGAGATAGTGTATATATATTTAGTCTTTTATTCTGAACCAGTTCAATTAAAATATTAGGTCGAAAAAAAAGACTGAAGTGCAAAAAAATACAATCCGTCAACTAGGGGACAGTCACCAAAAGGCAGAATTTGATAGTTATTTTCTTTTGATGACACAGGATGACATGAAATAACAAGCTTAATGTGACAGCTGGAATAATATAGGCCAACATTAAAACAACAAATAGTCTGATTTAGCCTTCCTCAGGCACCAAACAATACATCTTCCAGAAGTTAGGACCCAGGAGAAGCAGCCATTTTATGAAGTTAACTCTAAAGGCAACTATTGTGATTATACGCATACAAATTTAAATTCATTTATTTATAAAAATTTATATTTTTTATTAGTCTGAGTTTAATAAATATATATTATTATAATGCTTTCATTATAATTTCAATGATTTGTTTTATACAGCCCCTTGGGATCTGTTACCCAAAAGAACAATATCATGTGTTTGCACTTTGAATTTTGTTTGCAATGATGCATAGTGAGATTAAGGATTTTGAGGCTTTGGCTACAGTCAACATAGAGACATATAGCTGTCTATTCTTGTTCATAGATAGTGATTTTAGTACGAGGCTCTGGGTACAGTCAACATTGAGACACATAGCTGTCTATTTATTGTTCATAGATAATGATTGTAGTACGAGGCTCTGCGTACAGTTACCATAGGTCCATATGGCAAAGGATAATAAAGAATACAAAAATTGATAAACGGCTCCTTCAGCCATTTGGCCCTGATCCCAATAAAACTTTGTGTCACAACTCACTCGACGCACCCGGGAAGAAGTAAATATATTAAATACCTTTTTGTGTTGTAAGCACTGGTACATTGCCTAGGCACCTTTTCAAGAAGTTTAAGCAAATTATTTAGTTTTATAGTTTAATATTAGGTTAAATAAATATTATTATTATAAAACTACATACGGTAACTATTTAGTAACAATGAAAATAAATTCATAGCATTTCCCTGTTGCACTTTTATTAAGTACCGGTACATAGTGATGCAAAACTAAATTCAGGTGCCCGGTACCGGTATGCGCCAAAATGAATCCTTTCATTCTGAATTCATCAAACATTTTTGGGCCAGAAGCTCAGTGACCTTTCCAGCCCCTGTCCCCACTTTGGCTTGGGAGCCTTCAACGCCCTTGATTTCCTTCTCCTCCCTCCACAGTTTACTTGGAGTTGTGAGTAATCATGTAATAAATGAATTGTAATGTGAGACTGAGGGGGATACCAAGTGTATAAATCAAATTTAAAGATAGGTATTTGCATGTATTTGCACTTATAGGCCTGGAGGCTTTAGTGGGTCTCCCATGTTTTTAATTAGATCACTCATCATTACCCTTAAATTCAGGATGCTATAATTTATGATATGATGCTACCCATTTTTTAAACTAGTAATACAAGAAAACATAATATAAATATATTTTTTTCCTCATTATTCTTTTAAGACTTTGAAATAAATTAATGAGCTAGTAATAACCTGCTGTCATCTGGATTTAAAGTTTAAAAAAAGAGAAACACCAACAGCCACCAGTTCCTAAAATGAAGGAATGGCTCAGTGCATTACTGTTATTATTTAACCACTAATGTGGCCACACATTGCAAAAGGTCTGGCAGTTGGAAGTTATTATTTTTTTTTTAGTTTAGTACAATTGTTAAATATTTGTTGTTTTGTTAAAGCCCTAAAAATAAATGGTAAATTAATGGAATCAGTTTGTCTGATTTATATTGGACAGTGTATAATAATACAGAGTACCGGTATATAGGCCTAGGCCTGATTATAAAAAAAAAATTGAATACCGGTACCGGTATAAAAATTATAAAATAAAAGCAATAAAATAAATGAATAAAATCCTAACTATGGAGCAAAAGGATTTCTTTGAAGACGTAATCACTTCAGGTTTGTAAGAAATGATATTTCATTTTTGAAACTATATCAATATCACTACCGGTATACAAGTGACAAGTGTAACTTCAAACATGGGACTTTTTTTAATGTAAAAACAATTAATTTAGATGCCGTACCCGGTACTCAAAAATGAGACTGGACTGGCTTCTGGGTTCCTTTGATTTCTCCTATGTGTTTTTATGTTAATTTATTGTAAAATTCTTGTTCAGAAAGCTTTTTGTTGAATTGTAGAAAGCCTTGAGTGGGCGACTCTAATGTCAACCGACACAAGTGGAAAATGGACCTTTTTAGTGTGGTGAATTTGGTTTGGACCATAAGCAATATAATTTGGTTTAAAGCAAATATTTTATGTACGGTACAATTAAAAATTATTCTCTATCAAAGTTTATCAAAATTTCATTCTATTTAATAATATAATTACCGTATTATAATAAGCATCCAGCCTGACAAATGATACGGAATATGTGTGCATATTTATAAAATTTTAATATTGATTAAAGCCTTGTCTGATGACTGCTTCTTTATAATAAAATTTCATGCCTACATTTCTGTTTAAAACAAAATAGTTGAAGAGATCGCCTACACTAAAGCCTTAGCTATTGGACTGACTTATGGCAGTGCAGTGGACAACTATTCTAGATGACAGGTATTCTAAGGTACCGGTACCGGTAACTTGAAACATTGAAACTGGGCATTTCAAAATTATTTTCAATGTTTGGATCTCCTTAGCTCTGTGAATCAGCAGTATTTACCAGTGGCCACTGCAGGGGTCATCAAATAGTTAAAGGGGCCCAACAAATGATGGCAACATTGTGATGTAAAAAAATATTTCAACTTTCATCTTTTGCCTTTGCCGATTTTTCATTGACAACACTATTGTGACTACAGGGACACAGAACAGAAAAAATTAACAGGGCATCCTAAAGACACGCAACAGCTGTGCAGTCAAGAAAAATACAGATACCGAATTATGTGAAATTAGAGGCAAATAATGAGATTAGGGGAGTTTTGAGTACCGGTACAAGAATTAATTCAACATTTTTGCACCTTGCAATATCTAATTTCGCATAATAAAGACTTGGGCTTTGTTAAAATTATTAAATTTGATTAACTCCCAAAGTACGTTATATTGACTTTTCGATCATGAGTGATTGATGGATTATAACTTGATTTTTTCCCCCTCATCTTTTTAAATACGGTTCCAAAGTTATTTTTATCTTGCCAATAGAATTTTGTGGATAAATTTCTTAAAAATATCAATTTTAAGCATAAATTTAGATTTTTATTAAAATAATATTTAATCTGTGCATCGTGTTTTAGTATTGTTCATGACATGATTTTTGTCCACCATACTGCCAATCCTGTGAAACTTGACTGAAGGCTCGTAGCACAAAAGGATACAAAAAAGGCTCAACATTTATCTTCCAACATTGTTGTAATTATATGTCAAGTCAAAAAGTGATACTAGTTACTAGCCTGATAAAAACAAAAAGAAGTCATGTCTTCTGTTGATTTTATGAATTTTTGCCTGAAAGTTCACTATCAGAGGTAAGATTTTTTTTCTTTGTTAAAACTCCTTCAAATTTTGTGGAATTAGAGGAAAATACTAAGTTTCCATTGATATACTGTAACAGTAGACTTCACAAATATTGAAAATAAGATTTTCAAGCTTACTTATTTCTTGTGCATATTTTATTACCGTATCTTTTTTTTCCCATAGACATAGTTTTTTTTCATAGTTGTTTAAAATTTATTTGTTTACACTGGATACCAGAAGGCTAAGAGGACACAATGACTTTTCGGTCTATAATTTATTCTGGATTAAAAACAGCTTTTAATTTTGAATGTTTGTAATTTTTCAATGAATAATTCATTTAGTTTAGTTAATTTAAAAAAAGTTATTAGATCTAAGCCTATAAGTATAAGTAATGCTTATGTTCTATTGATATTGTTGTTTCACAGTATCAGAGTGGTGACTAGGACATTGGGCACGCCAATCATCATGGCAAGGCTATTCCTGCCATAAAACCTGAGCTACCTTTTGAAACCTGTCCAAAACAAGATAAGATATGGAGTACACTCCCCTTTATCATTTTTCAACTTCAATTTACATAAAAAAGGCTGGAGATGCTTTGTAAATGTACACAACAATAGCAGCTACAATGTTATGTCTAATAACTAGATTTTAAAACTAGACACAAATGACATCCGAATAGCACTGAGTCAAAATGGACCCAGACACACAGCACCACCATTCGCACCCGGGTACCATTAGACTCAAGATTTTTGGATGTCATTTGTGGTAGTTTATTTTAGTTAAACTGAAGAAGTAAGTTTACAAACATATAGTACATACAATTATCTTTCATTTGATACCTCATTTTGTCTTAAAAACCCAACAATAATATTTTAAATAGTTTTTTAATCCCAACCTCTCACTTCTGGTTCTGGTACCTGGGTATGAATAGTCGCAGCCTTTCAGATGATAAACAAAATTTCTAACATTCATGGGACTTTTAACCTACAAGCCCCACTTTTGTAAACTGTTACTGGATAAAAAGGAGTTTATTCACTGGATTATTCATAAATTGTAAGTTTAAAAAATTAAAAACCAGTAAACTGCTGATAAGCAGGTATCTATGGTTCATTTCATCTGTACCTGATGAACAGTGCATGCACGCAAATATGATCCCTGGAGCTCCCATAATAAATAATCAAGAGAAGCATGAGAGGATAGGACATACTGATTTCATAAATTTAACATAATACCGGTATGAACAATATAACTGTAAATGAACAATTGGTTCTTGCAGATTCAATATCTTAACAATATAAATGGTTCTGTTTAGAGACAACCGAATTTCGTTTTCGGCGCTGAAAGTGCCAATTCGATAATTTTCGGCCTAGTTTTCGTTTCGGCCGAAACCAAAAAGTTAAATTTTGGTTTCGGCGGAAACTGAAATGTTAACTTTCTGTTTCAGCCAAAAGTGATTGAGACTTTCAGCCATTAGGCCGAAAGTGACTGGGGTTTTCGGTCATCTACCAGAGGTCAAACCGTCTGTCTGTCTCTAGACTGGCAAGCCGACATTCATTATTGCTCGACGTCTAGCTGTTATCGTATGTTATACAACTAATTCTCTGCGAAAACTGCTCACAGCTGCATGATGACATACTTCTCCTTTGTTTCCAAAAATTTAAATTTTAATTAGGCCTAGTAAAATGTAAATAGTTTTGGGGAAGAAAAACTAGTGGAATGGTAATATTTATATCATTACTTTTGTTTTAATTTTTTCAAAACTAAAATTTGGAACCCTAGATTTATTAAATTCCTTCATTTGCGATAGTCAATTTTATTTATCATTATCATGCTCATCAACTTTGTCATTGGGAAAGGTGAATAATATTGCATAATCCTAGGGAATGGTAATATTTCTCCTATTATTATTTTTTATTTAAAGTTAGGAAACCTAGTTTTTTTCAATTCATTTATTTCTCGAAATTCATCATTATCATGCTCATAAACATGTTATTGACGAAATAACAAGTGTGTGCATGTATCACTCGCATGTATTATAATTATGTAGTAGGCCTACTGCAGACCTGTTTACTTTTATGATTTAGGCAACCAATTTCGACGTCTTGCGCGATTCTCCGCCGAGACCCGTCAAAAAAAAAAATTTCCCCGCCAATGGGGGAGAGGGAGGTTGGTTGCCGAACGAAATAATTTCAGTAAGACTAATGTGTTGGTAATAGGCTAAATATTGGACACTCAAGGGTCTATTTTGCATTCATTATTTTTACCCAATGTGGTACCGGTATATTTTTTATAAAATATGTTAAGATTATTTATCTCCACTTAAATCATTTGCTAATAATAGTAGTATTTCTCTCATGAAATACTTGCCTTGTTATCTTTAACTTTTTCAATTAATTTTTTGTGTGCAAAATTCAATCACTTTAAATTTATGAAATTGTATAGGTATTGAAAGTGGCATATTAATACAAATGTTGGTAAATTGCCAAATTTGGTATATGTGATGTAAAAAGTGGATACTACTGATGGAAATAATAAAAATTTTAACTTAGGTCTCAATACTTATTTTTTTGCTTCTAGTTCTAGACTATCTATTTGTGGAATGTTTATTAACTTTTTATGAAATTTAGCACACCTGCCTATTTATAAAATCCTAATCTTTTGGCCATAAAAAAAAAACATTATTAACTGTGATCTCATAATTGGTATCAAATCATAGCTCATTCAATCCTGAATCCAATGATATAAACATGTTAGTACTCTATGGTCTTCATTGAGCAATAAGCCAGATTGTAAAAGTAAAGTTACCCAAGAATCCAATGAATAATGAATGAGGGAGAAAAAAATGGCCGGAAACCAAGAATATTTGAAAGTTAAACTTGAGTAAGAGTAAGAGCCTTGTTCCAGTTCTTCATTTAATTAATAGTAGTAGTAGTATTTCATAATTTATATAAAGTGTTGGCTTTTATATACAGTGTGACAAATTTTACTTTTTATTCGCCACTTCTGTAGCTTTTTTTTAAAAAGTTGCCCATCTCTATTGACAACATTGGAGCATAAGATAGTGGTTTCGCTAGTTGCCGAGCCTCAAATAACTAGTAACGATTTGTCGACTTGTGAACCTCTTTTGTTTTAACTCATCATATTTCAGTGCAATCTAATATATAATGCACGAATTATTATAGGATTATCAAACAGCCCCCCAAATCAACGCTTTTTGTATAAATCCCCTTTAAAATGTAATATTGAGCAACGGGGATGGGGCTGAAATTTTGACAAAACACGCATTCAATTAACGCATTTTATAAGAATCCCAAGCAGTGTTTCTGTCAGACACCCACCCCCCCCCCCCCCCCTCGGAGGGCAGTGTCAGTGGCGAGAGGCATAATTAAGGGGCGCCAGAATAGCGGGGGCAACTAAATGAGCTCCAATGGTATTTAATTATTGCAAATACCTAGATTCAGAATTGATTTTTGGGGGGCTGGGGGGCGTAAATTCGTACCTTGACCCTGACGCCAAACACTCTAAATACCCCCCTGCTAGTGGAGTATAATGGGGTGGATTAGGTGGTTCACCCATGTCACTTTTTTCTTTATATGAAGATGGAGAATATTCAGACAACTTCAGAGTTTGTGTCAAGAAAGGGAGAGCGGCAAAAAAATTTTGGCCACCCATGGTGGCAATAATACTAGCTACGCCACTTGGCAGTGTACCAATCACCAAATTGAGCGAGGATTTTCATCGAGAAGTAGGGCAGAAATTGAGAGAGCTGATGGATCTTGAGTGGTGGAGGGGTATGGGGAAGAATTTTTTAGCAGACATTTTTTAAAATTATTTCAAAATAATATTATAAAATTATTTTTTGGAGGGGAAGGACATTTTTAAGGGTCTGGGGGAAGCATTATGTCACCCAGTGACACCCAGTAAACGAATTCAGCCCGGTTATGGCAAGCACCTGGGTAATCATTTGGCACAAATTCATACTGCAACATTGATGAGCGTGAGGGAAAAGGGTGCAGAAATTGAGAGTGTTGAATACAGTCGTGAAAATTCAAAATTTGGGGGGGGGGGGGCATTTGTGGCACATATCTGAATTTAGTTTTGCAATATTCTACCCTTAATTGGTTTGGGAGAGCAATACAGTCGTGAAAATTCAAAATTTGGGGGGGGGGGGCATTTGTGGCACATATCTGAATTTAGTTTTGCAATATTCTACCCTTAATTGGATTTGGAGAGCAACGGAAATTAGGTGTAACTTCAGAGACCGATCAAATTTTGGCTTCGTCTTCAGTTTCTGCGCCGAAAGTGGCCATTTTATCACTTTCGGCCAAGTTTCGGTTTCAGCCGAAACTGGAAGTTAACTTTCGGCTTAATTTCGGTTTTGGCCAAAAGAGAAAAGTTAACTTTCGGTTTTTTTTTCGGTTTCAGCCAAAAATGACGTAGACTTTCCGCCATCCGGCTGAAAGTGACTGGGGTTTTCGATCATCTAATTCTCAGCAAAAGCGATCTTAAACAACAAACTAAGTGACATTTAAGCACAAACTAAAAGCTCTTTAAAACAAACTAAGCGATCTTTAAGAACAAACTAAACGATATTTAAAAATAAATAAAGTGATCTTTAAAAATAAATAAAGCGATCTTTAAGAACAAATTAAGCGATCTTTGAGAAAAAACTAAACAATATTTGACAACAAACTAAGCGACATTTAAGAACAAACTAAAAGCTCTTTAAAACAAATAAAGCGATCTTTAAGAACAATCTAAGAGATCTTTAATTAAAAACTAAACGATCTTAAAGAACAAACTAAGCGATTTGTAAGAACGAACCAAATGATCTTTAAGAATAAAACAAATGATCTTTAAGAACAAAACAAATTATCTTTAATAGTAAACTAAATGATCTTTAAGAACAAACTAATCAATCTTAAGGAACAAAAGCAATTATCTATAAAAACAAACTAAGCAATCTTTATGAAAAAAATAAGCGATCTTCAACAACAAAATAAGCGATCTTTAAGAACAAAGTAAACGATTTTTAATAACAAACTGAAAGATCTATACAAACAAAATAAATGATCTTTAAGAAAAAACTGAATGATCTTTAAGAACGACTAAGCGATATTTAAGAACAAAATCAATGATTTTAATTACAAACTTAGCGATCTTTATGAACAAACTAAACGATCTTTTAATAACACAAACAAAACGATCTTTAAGAAAAAAACTTAGCGATCGTTTTCGAACAAACTAAATGATCTTTAATAACAAACTAAATGACTGTTAAAAAAACTAAGCGATCTTTAAGAACAAACTAAGCCTTCTTAAAAAAAACAAAATAAACAATTTTTAACAACAAGCTAAGCGATCTTTATGAACAAACTAACAGATCTTTAAGAACAAATAAAGCGATCATTAACAAAAAACTGAACGATCTTTAACAACAAACTAAGCAATCTTTAAGAACAAACTAAACAATATTTAACAACAAGATGTTATATTAGATGTATTAAGTGTTAATAGTCACAATTATCTAATTTTTATAAAAAGAATGTAAATATTTATACTTTCCCCCATCATTTTCGATGTATACAGAATGTATGCTGAATGAATTTCAAAATATCTAAATATGTCAGTTTCGGTTTCAGTCGAAGGTCATTTTTAACTTTCGGCCTTTTTTCGGTTTCGGCCGAAGGTCATTTTTAATTTTCGGCCTATTTTGGGTTTCGGCTGAAAGTCATTTTAAGCTTTTGGCCTATTTTCGGCTTCGGCCGAAATCAGAAAATCACTTTCGGTTGGTCTCTATGTAACTTAACCTTAGCAACATCGTGTGAGCCCAGCAACCCCTACGACTTCAGAGGGCTTCGGATGTTCTAGGGGCTTAAAGATGTGATGTAGATATTTTCTTACTCATCATCTTTCAATGCAAAGTTGGGGAGGAAAAAAACAAAATGTGGAAGGGGGCCTCGAAAATCGAGCAACTGCTCTGCTGACCTGCCTATGTTATGCAAATATTTTTTATATTATTAAATAGTAATGTGGCTTTAATTTTTTTTACACAAAAAGCACTGCCAACATCATTTAAAAAAAAAAAATACTTATAAAAATGATCTTTTCTAAATATTTCCAAGTTTTATCAGAGTTAAAAAGAAAAGAAAAACCCTGTTAAGTAGATAAGTCTGTGTATTTATTATGGGTTATCAAAACTGGTCACATTTATAAATGGTATATGCACGGCATAATTATGTAAAGAAGACATGAGTTGCTTAAAAAAGACATTATATATTTATTAATGTGGTCTTATCTGAGGGAAATCGTATAAAAATAAAGTAGGCATTTCCCAATATTCAGGTGATTGAAATGTTAATTTGGAATTTTAAACCACAATAAATTTTTCACTTAAATTACAAATAGCCTCTTAGATATACTTTAAAACATTTTTTTTTACCGAATCCACAGAATTTATTTCACATTGACGAATTAGGAACAATATTTCTTTCTAAAACTAGAAGAAAATATACATAATTTTTAAAAAAATGGAATTGCCATGTTAATCGAAATGCTAATTCATAAAAATCTTTTATTTACTTATTTTATTTTATTACTTTTATTTTAATTTTATTTTTTTTAGCTTTCTGCAAAATTTTGATAGAAAAAATTTTAATTTTTAAAAATTCGTGCAAATAGGTGAAGCTGTTTGTTTATTATCCTGATATTTAAACGACAGAAGCGGCTGGGAATTTAATAAATATTTAATATTCTAATTATTTTTTTGTAAAACTCTAGTATTCAGGAACATTTGTTACAAAAGTATCACATTTAAAGAAAACTTTCGCCTGGGGGCCGCGGACCCCCTCTTTTCAGTCCTAGCCCCCAGTATCTGCATCTTTTTAACTACAAAAAACAAAAACACTTAGCTGAGACCAAAAGCATATTCTAAGGCAATGGTTCCCAACCTCTATTAAGCGCACCCCTGGAGGGGTGGGGCGCTAGGGGGGTGCGTTAATATTAAAAAAAAATGATAATCACAGAAATCCCCCCTCCCAAAAAAAAACACAAAAAAAACAAAAAAAAACAAAAGGATATGTTTTTGTACACCCCTTTAAGCGTATATGGAAATTTGTTTGAAAGAAATTTCGTTGACGGAAAATTGATCGACGGAAGTTTGGTTGAACGGAAGTTTGTGTCAAATTTGTTTGTACGCATTATTTTGTTTTACTATGGAGATTAGTATAATACGCCCAAAAAGAAATTCAACGACAATTTGATCGTGTGAACTGAGATTAAAATTCGAACAATAACATAAAATCTTCCGAATTTCTGTAAATTGTTACTGCTTCACTTTTCCTCAGATAAATCACAAATTAATTTACACTATTAATGCCTTTTGTAGATCACTACTTACTTCTCAACGTAATTAGGCATTCATTTAAGATTTATAACATTGAACAGTTAAATTGAATTAAATGATCAATAACCTTTTCTACACGTTAGACGTCCCGCTATTCTTGCTGATTTTAGACAACCCCCCCCCCTCGTCACAAATTTGTAAACACAATTTCGACAACAAAAGGTAGTCACAAATTCGTGACCCCATGATTATGACATCATTTATTGTATAGAAAAACATCCCCCCCCCCCC
>CAXITT010000074.1:370623-387439 GCA_964033795.1 Lymnaea stagnalis
AAGTAGGTGAGGGGGACAGCCGATTTTTGCCAGTATTTTGAATAGCCCGTTGCGACTGACGTAATCAAAGGCTTTTGTAAGGTCCACAAAGGCAATGTACAGTGGCATCTGCTGCTCTCTGCATTTTTCCTGGAGCTGTCGTATGGAGAACACCATGTCTATGGTAGACCGGCCAGACCGGAAACCGCACTGAGATTCTGGATAGACACGAGATGCTAGACTCTGTAAACGTGTTAGTATGACACGGGCAAAGGCCTTTCCTACAATACTAAGGAAATATTTAAAAAGTTAAGATTATACTAACTTGTTTTGTTTTTGTTTGTTTGCGTTGAACATGTCAAAAATGTTAGCAGAGAGTCCCACATGTAAGATGATGTGAGCATTGCTTTTTTTAAATTTATTTTGGACATCTTTTTTGGATGGAAATATTTTTTGTTTTTAAAATTCACTTATCAATAAAGTAGTTTTTAAACCAATAACTAGTTTTAACGGAGCAATTATAAAACAACATTACTATTTTGTAACAACTAAAAGAATAAGTATTGGTATAATCAAAAACCACGGTATAATACAAAAAACCAGGTCAATCAGAGCCGTCGCTTGACTTTTCGAGACCCCCTGCCATTTTTTGGGGCCCCTGCCATTTTTTGGGGCCCCTGCCATTTTTTGGGGCCTACTGCTATGCTTCTTTCGCCCCCCCCTAACCCTTGCATTCAAAGTTGATATTCTAACCAGGTATAAGAAAGGGGATGCGGTCCGCCCCCCCTCCTGGGTGACAATTTTTTTTCTTATATAATGAAGGGCTAGATTTTCGGTGACATACAGAGGTCTTTCGTTGGGAAAAGTGTAAGGGGGGGGGTGGCAAAAATGTGCAAAAATAATGACCCACCTAGGGCGGCACTAACCCTAGTTACGCCACTGAATATATAAAAGTGTCAACTAATATTGTGTATCAACTAAGATTAGGGAAGTGGAGCAGATTGCTTTTGGCCGAGCTCTGTGCCAACTTCGCTCCAGATAAATTTTGGTCATCTCCACCTCTGCTCGGAGCATAGACAAAATTTTTTTTTAAAATATAAGGGTTGCTTCGTCAGCATTTTCAATAACTTTAAGCTATAACTTTTTATTCACTACACCAGTGAATAATTATATTCTTGCTGTCGGTATTTGTGTTAATTTTTGCCGTTCCCAAGTCCAACTAGACTTAAACAGTACATAAATCGCCAGTCATGGGGGCTGTGCAATAGTGGCAAAGTCAATCAATTGGTATAGTTAACTTCTGGTGTGACACGTGTCTCTCCCGAGGGTGGTCAGCCTGACACTGGGGTTTGATTAACGACACCTGAGCTAGACTTTGTTCTACACGCGGGTGACGTTAGTTGCCGTTATACATTGTCGTGTATTGATTTACTTGGAGAATGCCTAG
Organism: Lymnaea stagnalis; assembly: GCA_964033795.1. Classification (NCBI taxonomy): domain Eukaryota; kingdom Metazoa; phylum Mollusca; class Gastropoda; family Lymnaeidae; genus Lymnaea; species Lymnaea stagnalis. The sequence continues at coordinate 372,050 of CAXITT010000074.1, forward strand.
TTGGGATATGCACCGCGTAACACGCCGCTAGGCCGATAGTTTCAAGGGGGTTCAAGAGTAACAAAAGAATATATTAACTTTATCGTGTCATTGGGAGCTATTGCGTCATCGCGCCAAGTTTTTATGTTTTTTGTATGCTCTAGGAGCCATTAAAAAAAAATCTCGAACGCAATACGTTTGATAAATCACTTAATTTTTTCACAAACATTGTAATCAATGGGGACCGATAGGACTTTGACAGAAGGGAATCACAAGAGTCATTGGTTTTTTCATTGTATCCACGATTTTTAATTTTTATTTTTTTAATAAGGATTGCCCCAATGAATTTTAATTCTATTCCAAGCTGTAGAGCTAACCATTGATTTCATTATGTGATGTACACATTTCATCAGCAACAAGTACATGCCCTTTAAAAGAATTTTATCAGATCTTCAGATGTGATCTTAATCCGTAGTGGAAGACACGATAATCTCTTTGCAAATAATCCGTAGACATGACAAGGCCTGTTGGCGTAAATTAAGAGTCGCTGATCTATCTTGAGTTTTCTCAAGTGCATGTGCCATGGGTAAAAAAGGAGAAAAAAAAATTTAACAACATAGGCACTTTAAATAAGTTGCGAATACTTAATAACGGAATTAGGATTCAAGGTATTTCCGTAAGCTTTAAAAATGTCTACAGGCTACAGCCCCACCAACTACCCTAACCCTCCAACCCGCGTTTTGTTAAAATTAAGAGATTAAAAAAACGTATTGCGTACGCGATAAAAAGTGGCTGGAGAGTATGCTCCTAAAGCATATTAAAGCAAAAAAAAACAACAAAAAAACAAAAAACGCGATGACGCAATTACTACCAGTGACACGATAAACCACAAACAATTTTTTGTTGTTGCCATTTCCCTTTAATTCTTGTTTCAATGTTAATATTTTGTTTCATAGTTGTATTGTAATCTCATAGTCTTGATCTTTAACTAGAAATAACTCAGGGAAAACCACGGAAGCACAGAGCAACAGAGGGCTCTCTCCCCCCCCCCAACCGCATTGCCCAGACCGCTTTCGCTCGGTAGCCTTCAGCGCCGCCACTTTCTGCCCCACTACCCCTGCCCCCCCCCCCTCCAACGCAACCGATAGTTGACTGTCGACACGAATATTCTGCCCCACTACCCCTCCCCCCCCCCCCTCCAACGCAACCGATAGTTGACTGTCGACACGAATCACTTTCCACTTATTTTTTTTGTACAACGCTCTGTGGATCAAAGTTTATGTTTGCATGCCATTATTCGGGACAGACAGAAAGTAAGAAAAAAAGAAAAACATGTCTGGGATTTTGTTATATATATCTATATATATCTGTAGCGTACAGTTGCATCTTTGAATAATTAAATTGTAATCAAAGTAAAATGGATAGAAGGAAGACAAACATTTGATGGGATAAAAACAGTAAACAGTAGCAAATCTAAACTTTCTTTAAACTTAATATCAATTTAGCAGCCGTTTCATTTATTGAATTGTGGATGAAGGCGTGGGGCACTTGCCCCCAGATTTATCCACTGCTTTTCGTTAGTTTCAATATTTTGTAAAATCGCCAGATGGTTGCTTCTATCACCCACCCATCCACTCCCCTTCCCCCAAACTTATTCCCCCCCCCCCTTTTGTGTACTTACGTCATTACATCCGCTGTGAAGCTACCCTTGACGTCAGCACTTCTTGTGTATATTCATTTTGACCCATTTTCAACACACCCGTCATGCCAAACTATGTGCTTTTGCTTTTAAAATGGTTTTATTATGAACCCCCCCACCCCCGCCCCACACACACAATAAGTTGACATATTATGAATACTAGGAGTAGACTATTATCTTAAAATGGCGATGATTCCTGAATGATTATGGACTTAAACTGCACGGAACTCACCAAGACAGTGCTTACAGTAAGTCACCAGGAGGTGTAATTTTTTTTTTTTTAACCTTCCACCTTTACCTACGCCAACCTTCAGCCACCCCCCCCCCCCTCCCCCTCTCTCCCTCTCTCTCTCTCCCCCCCCCCCATTTTACGACGAGTGACCCCATTCTTTGCTGACGCTGCAGTGGTGTTGCAGTCTTTCTTTCGATTTCATGAAAATTTGGAACAGGATAAATCAACCAATCGAACCAAAAGGTTAGCTTTCAAATTTAATTTCTTCTTCTTCTTAACTATCCTAATGACTAATGTTTGAGAGTGTTTGAAAAGGAATTTAACATATTCGATAAATTAAAAAAAAATAAATGAATACGCTATTTACCGGGACGAAATATGGACATTGATCGATTATTGGTCAGAAACGCTTCAATTGATTTTTCTTTGAATTTTGACAAATGAACTTAGAGTCAGTCACAGACCATAGGATATCAGCCAGTAGCAGTGACCCAGATACCAAACACAATGTGCAGTTAAAGAGACGTTGCAGTTAATGCTGCCAAATGTCTTGTGCAACCCTGGGATTGTTTCTTATTCTGCATCTACCACCGGTACAAGGGGGAAAAAAACGAACGAGAAAATCTCTGGTGGTCTAGACCTGTTGTTCACCTGATGTTGTTGTTTTCAAGTTTTAAAAAAACAAACTGTTTTATTGAGGTAAGGATATAACCGAGCTTCATTTACAACTGTTTTATTGAGGTAAAGATATAACCGCCTTCATTTACAACTGTTTTATTGAGGTAAAGATATAACCGAGCTTCATTTACAACTGTTTTATTGAGGTAAAGATATAACCGAGCTTCATTTACAACTGTTTTATTGAGGTAAGGATATAACCGAGCTTCATTTACAACTGTTTTATTGAGGTAAGGATATAACCGAGCTTCATTTACAACTGTTTTATTGAGGTAAGGATATAACCGAGCTTCATTTACAACTGTTTTATTGAGGTAAAGATATAACCGAGCTTCATTTACAACTGTTTTATTGAGGTAAAGATATAAACGAGCTTCATTTACAACTGTTTTATTGAGGTAAAGATATAACCGGGCTTCATTTACAACTGTTTTATTGAGGTAAAGATATAACCGAGCTTCATTTACAACTGTTTTATTGAGGTAAAGATATAACCGAGCTTCATTTACAACTGTTTTATTGAGGTAAAGATATAACCGAGCTTCATTTACAACTGTTTTATTGAGGTAAAGATATAACCGAGCTTCATTTACAACTGTTTTATTGAGGTAAAGATATAACCGAGCTTCATTTACAACTGTTTTATTGAGGTAAAGATATAACCGAGCTTCATTTACAACTGTTTTATTGAGGTAAGGATATAACCGAGCTTCATTTACAACTGTTTTATTGAGGTAAAGATATAACCGAGCTTCATTTACAACTGTTTTATTGAGGTAAAGATATAACCGGGCTTCATTTACAACTGTTTTATTGAGGTAAAGATATAACGGAGCTTCATTTACAACTGTTTTATTGAGGTAAAGATATAACCGAGCTTCATTTACAACTGTTTTATTGAGGTAAAGATATAACTGGGCTTCATTTACAAATGTCTTATTAAGTTAAGGATATAACTGGGCTTCATTTACAAATGGGCTTTAAAAACAGCAGGAGAATAACAACAACGAACGTTTGCTTGTATAATTCTAATGCGTCATTTATGTAGGGTTTAATACTCTAAAGGAATTCTGTCACTGAGCAGCTGTAAAAATTGTTGAGGAGAGAAAACCAATAGTGTTATTTTAGAGAAGTCTAATTGTGGAGAGAAATACTAATAGAGTTATTTAGAGGAGTCTTAATGTTGAGATAAATAGAGTCTTAATTTTTTATCATCATATTGATACATCTGGGACAAATTTGTACATCACGTTAGTAGAAAACATGAGTTCACCATAATTATAAGTTATGTACAGCACAACATCACATCAGTAAAGCCCATTAAGTATAGCACACCATCACATCAGTACAGCACACCATCACATCAGTACAGCACAACATCACATCACTACAGCAAAACATCACATCACTACAGCAAAACATCACATCACTACAGTAAAACATCACATAAGTACACCACATCAGTACATCACAAAATCACATCAGTACACCACATCAGTACAACACAACATCACATCAGTACATCACAACATCAAACCAGTACATCAAAACACCACATCACTACAGCAAAACATCACATCACTACAGCAAAACATCACATAAGTACACCACATCAGTACATCACAAAATCATATCAGTACACCACATCAGTACAACACAACATCACATCAGTACACCACGTCAGTACAACACAACATCACATCAGTACACCACATCAGTACAACACAACATCACATCAGTACATCACAACACCACCTCATTACACCACATCAGTACAGTACAACACCACATCTGTACACCACATCAGTACAACACAACATCACATTAGTACAGCACAACACCACATCAGCACACCACATCAGTACAGCACAACATCACATCAGTCCAGCACAACATCACATCAGTCCAGCACAACATCACATCAGTCCAGCACAACATCACATCAGTACAGCACAACAACACATCAGTACACCACATCAGTACATCACAACACCACATCAGTACACCACATCAGTACAGCAAAACACCACATTAAAACACCACATCAGTACAGCACAACATCACATCAGTACAGCGGAACACCATCAGTACAGCACACCAAAAACATCGGTACACCACATCAGTACAGCACAACATCACATCAGTACAGCACATCAGTGCAGCACAACATCACATCAGTACAGCACATCAGTGCAGCACAACATCACATCAGTACAACGTATCAATACAACATATTAGTACGTCAGTACGTCAGGTACTCATATCAGTGCACACCATCATTCCACCATATCATCATAGTAGTACCTCACATCATAAGAAAACCTCAGTTCAGCACATTATTTCAAGACATCAGTACAACGCATCGGGACACTAAATTAGTACAGCACACCAGTACACCACATCAGTACAGCACATATGTACAATGAGTACAACACATTAGTGACACTCAACAATACGGAACATGAATGCAACTAATGTATAAAACACTTACAAAAAAAAAAAAAAAAAAAAAAAAAAAAAAAAAAAAAAAATAATAAAAAAAGAAAAAAAAAAAAAAAAAAAATAAAATAAAAAAAAAAAAAAAAAAAAAAAAAAATTATTGTAAAAATAAAAAAAAAAAAAAAAAAAAAAAAAGATCAAAAAAAAAAAAAGATCACAAAAAAAAAAAGATCACAAAAAAAAAAGAACAAAAAAAGAAAACCATGATGCCAAATAATTCCAATATATGTTCGATTAACTGAGATCAACGCTCCACCCAAATAATGAGCCATGTGTAATAAAGAAGTGAAAAAAAAAAACCTTTTTAAATTAGAGATTTCCAAGAAAATGTTTACATGCGAAGCTACTGAGAGTGCAGACCTCGGTTGCTATAGATCACAAGGACAGCTTCTTCACGACAATCAAAATGTGTAATTTTTATCATTTATTTCACAAGAGATAAGTTGTTGTTTTTTCTTCTTGTATCTGCAGCCAACATCGTGGCGGGCTGGAGGGAAATCTGCGAGAGTCCCTTACCCCGAGTTGGTCTGGTTGAGACTGTTGAAGGAGCTCCACCATTTACCGGACGATTGAACTGTCACGCCGATGAGGGTACGGGAAGCGGGCGCCTTCGACACGAACAAACACGACACGCCGCCTCTGACGTCAGATCTGCGCCGGAAGTTGTAATCGCTTGCCGGATTTGCCAAATTTATTCTGATAATAGCGGCCACTATTTGGGAAACTGCTTACATAGGGTTTCCCTGGACATTCAGGGGAGACAAGACAGTACAAGACATCAAACAAGACATCTCTTCCCTCCATTAGAATTACAAATCGTCGCCATGTCTTACCCTACCCACAATTCCCCTCCACATTCGCCGATCGCAAATATAACCCTGACGTCACCCTGTCCACAAACCACGTCGATCTTCACCATCAGGGCACAGGACGCAGCCTCCATGGTGAGTGAGGTACAAAAGGACGACGACTCCAGGCACTGCTACCTGCTCCATCTCAACCTGCGGCCTCTGTTCAGCGATGACGTCATTCCGGGCTCGTGCCTGCGGAGGCTGCTGAGACTGGTGAACGGCATCCCGCTGGGCGCAGGACTTCTCTCTCGCGACCAGCTCAGGGGCATTCAGTGGCGGCTGGTGGAGGGCGGCAACACGGCCCTGACCTTCATCTCGTGCCCGCTGTTGGTGGAGGAGGCGGAGGAATCCAAGAACTGCCTGAAGGACAGGTTGGCCAAGCAGGCGCACGCCGTGTTCGGTGACATCACGGTCAAGGCCGGCGTGGTGCTGTCGCGGTGCCTGGAGTACAGCGAGGACATCGTCCTCAACGACATCGCGGTCGTCAACGGGGAGGGGCTGCATTTTAGAGATTAAACTCTGTGCATTAGTGTAGAGTAACTGGTGTGCAAATTGGGTGATTCTTTTTGTTAGACGTGCGCACAAAGGGAGTGTCACTAAAAATAGACATGACACACAGTTGGATGTGTGAACAAATTTACTCAAAAGAATATCATTTAGAAAGGCACTTAAGTTTAATTATATTAAACAACATTTCTTTTGTTGGTGGCAACTCTTTTTTTTTTTGGGGGCCAACCCCCCCCCCCCCCCCCTAAAAATCAGTCGTTTTATACTTTAATTTCCCTTGTTGGAAAGAGTTCTTATTTCTTCCATAGAATGAAATATCAGTATTTTCAATGTCTGGCATTATTTTTTTTAAAAAGCGTTTTACATTTTGTTGCACTACATGTTTACTCCCCTTGAACCAAACACACCAGGAATAACTTAATTACATTATTTTTACAAAAAAATATATTAAAAAAATATGATTCTTAAAGCAGAGGAGACATTGGCTTTCGTCACAGATGCAGATCTTAGCCACATATTCTTAATCCATCATACCATGTAAAATATATGCGATCTCCAACTCTTCCACTGCCACCCCCACCTCAGTGATTAAAAAAAAAAATGTGGATATCTATTCCAAACATGATTAGTTTTACATAAACTTACGAGACATCGGTAGATGGATTTGATGTGTGGTATGGCTATAGCTGTGATGTGTGATATTGCGATTACTGTGATGTTTGCTACCTCCAATAGCTGTGATGTGTGAGGTTTTTTTTTCTTTCTTCATGATATGCGTGATAACCCAAGTGTGAGGTTTGTGATAGATGTACTATACTTCCTAAGCTCTGCGATGACGTAACTTAATCTATAGCCAAATATTTATTAAATAGTTAAATCCCAAATTATGTGACTGCTCCATGTTTCCCCTCCGACCAAACTCTCCGAAAATCCCTTATTTATTTCACACTCACCCATCCATAAGTCCCTCACCCCTCTTTCATATCCATGTGTCACCATCCATGCCTCTATCCGATTGTCTCTATCTAAGCGTCCTTATCCTCATGGCTGAATGCAGGTGTTTCTTCAGGAAACAACAGTGACCTTGACCCTAGATATCCATGACTACCTTTACTTTCAATCCAGCCATTCATCTTTGTCATCGTGTATAATCACTGTTATCCATCCAAACATACTCACACACTTATCCATACAAACATTCTTACACACTTATCCACTTAACAATCCACACACACATCACACCTATCCACACCCACATATCCATTAACTCAGTGTACCATCGCACAGATACCCACCTATTTATCCACTCAAACACACACACATATCCACAAACACCCATTCAAAAACCCTTAATACAATACATAACTATCCAATACGTAACTATCACATAACTATCCACACTCACATTCACTCTCTCATCCACTTGTGCCATTCCTAATGACTTGTCACCCCCAAAATTATAATAAAATATGATTTTATCCCTTGTCACTTGAAAGATTTGTTCATTGCTTATTTGAATTGTTTTTGTCATAATTAAAAAAGAAAAAACGCATTTTGTGACAAAATAAACCTGTTAGGTGCACTGGAATATTTAAAACCCGTTTATTAGAGGCACTACGGTAGATTCTCAGTTACCTGTCTTGGCGCAGCAAGCCAAGCAGAGGTAAATTACCACACAAAAAAAAAAATTCGATCACTTTTTTTCTGTTCCATCTATCGTATGTATCTATGACTACATCCACGTCATAACTAATAGTTGCTTCGGTCACGTGGGCTGGTAGGATATGGGGTAGTTTATAAGCTTTTTAGTTGACCAAAGGTTTTACCTCCAAAAACGCATGATTAAATTGCTCCCCCGGATTATATAGAGGACTATTGTACGTAATAAAAATAGTCGATTCGTAAAATATTCGTGGCGTAACAAATTGGGGTTGTTGGGGGGTCCAACATGGCCAACCCAATAATGGCAGCACTTAGCAACACCTCTATATTACACCACATTCAAGGAAATGATTAGAAATTTTTGAAATTTTTTTATTTTCGACAAAGATTTATTTCGGTTGATTCGTTTGAAACAGTTCCTAATAATAAAGACTTGGTCATTTCGTAAGATGAGTGTTATTACTCGTTGACTTGTTTTAGTTGTTGACTTGTTGTTACTTGTTGACTTGTTGTTACTTATTGACTTATTTGTAACTTGTTGATTTGTTTTTACTCTTTGACTTGTTGACTTGTTTTACTCGTTGACTTGTTGTTACTTGTTGATTTGTTGTTACTTGTTGACTTGTTTTACTTATTGACTTGTTGTTACTTGACTTGTTTTACTTGTTGACTGATTGTTACTTATTGACTTGTTTTACTTGTTGACTTGTTGTTACTTATTGACTTGTTGACTTTTTGTTACTTGTTGACTTGTTGTTACTTGTTGACTTGTTATTACTTGTTGACTTGTTTTACTTATTGACTTGTTGTTACTTGACTTGTTTTACTTGTTGACTTGTTTTTACTTGTTGACTTGTTGTTACTTATTGACTTGTTTTACTTGCTGTTACTGGTTGTTACTTATTGACTTGTTTTACTTGTTGACTTGTTGTCACTTATTGACTTGTTGTTACTTGTTGACTGTTTTACTTGCTGACTTGTTGTTACTTATTGACTTATTCGCAATTCGCATGCGAAAATGAACGAGACCAGGGGCGTCTAAAAACTGGGGGGGGGGGAGGGGGCTAGGGAGAATATAATACCCCTTCCCACGGGTCGGGTTTTGAATTTCTTCAGGTAACAAAAATAAAAAGGGAAAGGAGAACATAAAAATTCTCATTAAATTTTTTTAGGGTGGGGGGGGGGTGGGGCTCTGTAAGTCATACACCAGAAAATTTGTGATCACTTCACATGTATTTTTGCGTGGAACCTGACATCTTTTTAGATAAGCAAAAAAAGATAATTAAAAAGATATTTAAAAATAAATAATACAATCTTATAACATGTAATTAAATTTAAAAAAACAACAACCTGAAAATACATTGCCCAGATATTGATATAAATTTAGCGGCTGATATCCACCGAATGAATCATCTAAAAATTATTTTTTTTTTACATTTATGTTATGTAGGTGTAGTGTAGTCAGAGTTTAGTCAGAGTGTAGTCAGAGTTTAGTCAGAGTGTAGTCAGAGTGTAGTCAGAGTTTAGTCAGAGTGTAGTCAGAGTATAGTAGCTAGTTTAAGAAAACTAGTCCAATCACTGTATATATAATATTTAAGTTTTAAAATGAAAAAAAAAAAAAAGGAAAATAAGGAAGAAATGCCCTTTGTACATCAAATTTCTCGAATTCTCCAGCGACCCAGGAATTTTGTCAGTTTTCTATTGTCATTAAGTTTAGTCAGAGTGTAGTCAGAGTAAAGTAGCTAGTTTAAGAAAACTAGACCAATCACTGTATATATAATATTTAAGTTTTAAAATGAAAAAAAAAAAAAAAAGGAAAATAAGGAAGAAATGCCCTTTGTACATCAAATTTCTCGAATTCTCCAGCGACCCAGGAATTTTGTCAGTTTTCTATTGTCATTTATTTAATGGAGGTCAAATGTACACACACATTATGTAAAAAAAACAACAAAAAAACAAGATGTACTGGTTCTATACACGAACTCTTCATTTCTGTTATTTTGGGTGGAACACATCATTGAAAATAAGAAGATAACTATTTTTTGACACCCAGACCCGAATCCGATTTTTTGGCGTGTCCGCAAAAAGGCCGGCTGTGCTGAAAGTGCCGGCTGTGCTGATACTAAAAAAATTCCGAGTATTTGGGGCCAGTACCCGGCTCATCAGCCCTCATGGAAATGAGCCAGTATTGACCGCCACTGCTCAGAAATCAGATTTTTGGTTAGCAACACAACTTAACAACATTGTAAGTTTACTAAAAAATTATTTTTTTTTGGAGCAATATATGGATTTCATTATTTAATTTGCTGAAAAATGTACAGTATTGAGTTTTAAAGATATTGTAACAACTTTTTTAAACAAAATCTTTATTGATAAATTCAACAATAATCTAAAAGTTTTTTTTTAAAAACTTTACTTTAAAAAAAAAAATGACTAACATTCACAGTGAACTCTCAAATTTAAATACCATGCAGAATTGACCAAGGTCCAAGGGAGATGGGAGAGTTTGGCTTCCGCCACTGAGAAGCCCGGGGGGGGGAGGAGGGGTTGACGCCCCTAACCAAGGCTGAGTACTCGGGTGGCTTGTCAGGCTTATGTGTGCTTGGAAAGCTTTCCCGTATGTAGGACACGCCTGTTTTGGGCTTCAAGTGGTTATATACTAGGTTGATGATGCCGAATGGTTTAACTTGCGTTAAACACAAGCTTTGTGTCGAACCAGTGTTTGAATCAAAGAATCGGAATCAGTACGTTTTAGATCACGCCTAGGGTGTTTATTCATAAAATACCAAAATATTAAATTTAGTATTTCGAAACGTGCTGAATTATGAGTGAAAGTTCGTTCAGGAATTTGCGATTCCTGGCTGGAAATATTTTCAGCTGACATTACAGCTTTCATCTGGAGATATGGACATTTGGAGTTTCTTGTCTGGGGTTAATAAATATAAAGACAATAATGGACGATCTCCCCCCCACACCCCCCCCCAAACCTACCAAACACCCCCCCTCCCTCCCAAACCCGACCACTGTTTCTTTCAGACAATTTTCCCCGAGGGGTGGGGGGGAGGCATTTCAGAATTTCGGGCCGGGGGGGGGGCAGTGCCTATTGTTAATGGGCCGTGGCCAGAGGCGTAGCTAAGAGGTGGCGGGTGGGACATACGTCTCGGGGTTCCAGACTAGCGGGGGAACGAAAATGGGCTTTGATGGTATTTGATGGTTGAAAATGATTATTTTCAGCGTTGGAAAAAAAAAAAAGGGGGGGGGGGCAAAAATAAATCATGTCTCCCGGCGCCAAACACTCTAGTTACAGCCTTCCGGTGGCGTAGAAAGGGGAGGGGGAGTTTTTTTACCCCCAGATGTCACTTTCTCTTTACATGGAGGTGCGGCATTTTCGGACAACTGCACTGTTTGTATGGTGAAAGGGAGAGCGGCCAAAAATATATTTGGCCCCCATGGTGACCCTAACAGTAGCTACGCCTTTAAGCAGTGTATCTCTTGCCAACAAAATTATTGATCCTTTTCACCGGGACGTAGGGTAGAAAGCGGGGGCGCCGATGAATCTTGCTGCTATTAATATTAATAAAAATTTTGATGTGACATTTCAAACTTACGTGTGGGAAGCGCCCAAAATTAGCCACACCACTTATCATCAAAGACATTCATCTTTAACGCCCGAACACGCGGGACAAGAACTTTATTCATTCCAGTTTTGGTGCCCTTGAGGGTATGCATTTTCCCTAGCTTAATACCACCTATTAAATCTTTATAGTCCCCATAAATTTTTTTGGATAAATTCAATGCATTTAGCCAATACTTTAAATTTAGTTTTGCAACATTCTACAATCGGAGAGCAGCGGAGGAGGTTTGCAACATTCTACAATCGGAGAGCAGCGGAGGAGGTTTGCAACATTCTACAATCGGAGAGCAGCGGAGGAGGTTTGCAACATTCTACAATCGGAGAGCAGCGGAGGAGGTTTTGCAACATTCTACAATCGGAGAGCAGCGGAGGAGGTTTTGCAACATTCTACAATCGGAGAGCAGCGGAGGAGGTTTGCAACATTCTACAATCGGTGAGCAGCGGAGGAGGTTTGCAACATTCTACAATCGGAGAGCAGCGGAGGAGGTTTGCAACATTCTACAATCGGAGAGCAGCGGAGGAGGTTTTTAGTTTAAAAAAAAAATTTAAAAATTGTAAGTGTCACTTAACCTTGGAGACATCGTGTGAGCCTAGCAAACCCTACGACTGCAGTGGGCCTCGGTTAGTTTAGGGGCTTAAAGATGTGTTTTTTTTTTGTTTTTTTTTTTTTGGATCATCTATCTCTCAAGGCAAGTTGGAAATTAGAGCGACGGGTCTGCTTGGCCTGCTTGTGTTACGCAAACATTTTTATTTATATTACTAAATAGTAATGTGGCTTTCATTTTTATTTAAACCTTTTTGGGGCTTAACTACATTGATAATAGTTTGTTGTTTTTTTTTCAGAAAAAAAGGTTTCCATCACAAAAAGCAATGCTAACACCATTTTTTGTGGTGAACGCAAATGAAGAAAAACAAAAGCAAAAACAAAAACAAACAAAAAACACCAAAAAAACACACCAAAAAACCCACCTTAGAATAATCAACTTTCGTGTACTAATCACCTTTGCTAAGTATTTCCATGTTTTACCAGAGTCAAAAAGAAGAAGAAGAGAAAAAAAAAACACCCTGTTAAATAGAAAGATTTATACATTTTATGGGTTTTCAAATCTGGTCATTCTTATAAATCGTATTTTAAAGCCGTTATTATGTAAATAATGTATAAATGTCACAAAATTTAGTTGATTAAAATTTTTATTTGGATTTTATTTGGAATTTCAAAATACTATAACGTTTCTACAGATGCGGACGTCAAAATAAGGATAGGAAAAGCAAGAGCAGCCTTCCAACAACTCAAGAATGTTTGGGTCTCTAACAACTTAGGCAGCAAGTTAAAAGTAAGGATTTTTAACGCTATGGTAAAACCTGTGCTGCTATATGGAGCCGAGACATGGAGAACAACGGCCGTAAACCTGACCAGAATCCAGTCCTTCATCAACAACTGTCTAAGAAGGATTCTCAGAATTCACTGGCCAGACAAAATCAGCAACCAGGAACTGTGGCAGCGGACAAAACAGAAGCCCATTGAGGAAGAGATTCTCCAGAAGCGGTGGAGGTGGATTGGTCATACACTAAGAAAACCTGCTTCTAACACAACAAAGCAAGCCCTGAAATGGAACCCACAGGGTAAGCGGAAAAGAGGCCGTCCAAGAAACACTTGGCGCCGAGAATTGGAGACAGACATCAAGAAAATTGGCCATGAATGGAAGATCCTGGAGAAGCTGGCCCAGGATAGAGATGCCTGGAGGTCTCTCGTAGGTGGCCTATGCCCTTGGATGAACCGCAGACGCCGACGATGATCGGTAGATGCCCCTCATGGACGAGAAGGCTCAACATAACGTTTCTTCAGATAAATTCCAAATTGCCACTTTGGATGTACTTTAAAACAGTTTATTCCCATATCTATAGAATTTATTTTAAATTGACAAATTATAAATTAAACAAAAATTCTACAGAGATGGTACCAACAATAAATGGAATAGGTTTGATAATCAAAATGCAAGTTTATAAAAATCTTCTTTAAAAATAAAAAAACAAAAAAACTTTCTGATAGATTCTTATCTAGGAAGAATACTAATTTTAACAAAGCCGTGTAACTAGATGGGACAGTTTGTTTATTATTCTGATATTAAAAAGACAATTGCCGTTGGATTTTAATAAATATTGGCAAATTATTTGTTTAAACCTGTTTTTAAGGCTAATTAAACTCTTAAAAAAAAAAAATTCAAATTTTTAAAGTTTCCAATTTATATAACTCATCATTCATAGAATCGAATATATTTATAATAAAGCTAATAAATCATTTTGTAGAGCCTAATTTCATCATACAATTTATAGTTAACACCTATCCCTACTTTAAAAGTAAATCTTTTATTATGAAATATAATTTGAAAAATAGATTGCGTCTGTTTGATGCTTAGCTAGAACTGTTGTTAGAAATGTAGACCTTGATATTGATGTAATGGCAGTTGAATACAATGTTATTTAAGTCTTTAAATTCGTGACCTTGCAAAAAAAAAAAAAAGAATAAAAATACCGATAAGTGGGAACAACTTAAGTAAGATTTTGGCATGTAATCACGAGCGACCAGCATGATATTTGTAATCGAGTACAGAAAGTCTCTAACAAGATTGGCCTTATACATACGGATCATCAAATATATCGAACGTAGCGATATTTAATAGATTCCACTAATTGTAATCGATTAAAGTCACCAGATACTATTCTTTTAAAACTGCTTAAAAATAACAATTTAGTCTTTTTTAATTAAAATATATAATCGTTACATAGTATTTGAACAACGTTTGCTGGGGGGGGGGGGCACTTGACTTTTCCCGTGGGGTAGGGGAGGGACACTCAGTGAAAACACTGATCCCGACAAGCTGAGCATTTTTGGTGCAGCTATATAAGAAATCTTAAATAGCAAACAAGAAAATTCAAAACGTGGCAAAATTGAATTTTCAAATAGCAAAGATGAACATTCAAATAACAAAATTGAACATTAAAATAGCAAAGATGAAAATTGTCACATTAGTTTTACCCATTCTTAGTCATGGATTAATCCAATTATTATTCTTGAAAATACCAATCCAAGTATTATGATTTGGGCATCAACATACCAACATTACTTCATCAAGCGCAGAAAATACACAATTGTTGAAGTGCTAAAAGTGACAAGAACGACAACTGAAATTTATTTTAAGAATGAAATATTTATCCTTGACGCTGTCCCTTGAATTTTGTAAAGGTGAGGTTTCTAGCTTTAAATAAAAATATCAATTTCACTGTTAACATTAAAAAATAGAGCTATAATTACAATTAATCACTATAAAATCATCTGACACGAAAAGGTTATGCAACTGTTAAGTGTTTTGTCACGAAAATGCTTATAACCAACAATGAGCCATCACATCTCTGTCCCAACTACCCGCCATCATATCTCAGCCCCAACTACCCGCCATCACATCTCTGCCCCAACTACCCGCCATCACATCTCTGTCCCAACTACCCGCCATCATATCTCTGCCCCAACTATCCGCCATCACATCTCTGCCCCAACTACCCGCCATCACATCTCTGCCCCAACTACCCGCCATCATATCTCTGTCCCAACTACCCGCCATCATATCTCTGCCCCAACTACCCGCCATCA
>CAXITT010000074.1:392485-455300 GCA_964033795.1 Lymnaea stagnalis
TAAACATGTCAACAAATAATGAAGTCTTTCAGAGACCAGGTAAACATGTCAACAAATAATGAAGTCTTTCAGAGACCAGGTAAACATGTCAACAAATAATGAAGTCTTTCAGAGACCAGGTAAACATGTCAAGAAATAATGAAGTCTTTTAGAGACCAGGTAAACATGTCAACAAATAATGAAGTCTTTCAGAGACCAGGTAAACATGTCAACAAATGAGGACGTCTTTCAGAGACCAGGTAAACATGTCAACAAATAATGAAGTCTTTCAGAGACCAGGTAAACATGTCAACAAATGAGGACGTCTTTCAGAGACCAGTTAAATATGTCAACAAATAATGAAGTCTTTTAGAGACCAGGTAAGCATGTCAATAAATAATGAAGTCTTTCAGAGACCGGGTAAACATGTCAATAAATAATGAAGTCTTTCAGAGACTAGATAAACAAGTCAACAAATAATGAAGTCTTTCAGAGACCAGGTAAACATGACAACAATGATGAATTCTTTCAGAGGCCAGGTAAACATGTCAACAAAAAATGAAATCTTTTTGAGAACGGAACCATGTAGCGAACATTTTGTACTGGTAACAAAGAATAAGTAGAATTTCTTAAAAAGGAACAACGAACGAACCCAAACAGGAGATGCATACTTGATAATGAGGATGAAACAACATTCGGCACCTGTATAACTAAGCAATCTATTAGTTAATCCAACAACCATACTCCATAGATAGGATATGTTCAAAGAGTAGCAAGATGTCCATGGGGTGACAATGTGTTCGTGGGGGTAACAAGATATCCATGGGGCGACAAGATGTCCATGGGGGACAAGATGTCCACGGGGGACAAGATGTCCATTGGGCAACAAGATGTCCAGGGGGGAGAATATGTCCATTGGGTGACGATGTATTCATGGGTTACAAGATGTCCATGGGGTGACAATTTGTTCATGGGGTGACAATGTGTTCGTGGGGTGACAAGATGCTCATGGGGTGACAAGATGTCCATGGGGGAAAAGATGTCCATGGGGTGACAAGATGTCCATGGGGTGACGAAATGTCCATAGGATGACAAGATGTCTATAGGGTGACAAGATGTCCTTTGGGTGACAATGTGTTTGTGGGTGACAAGATGTCAATGGGGCGACAAGATGTCCATGGGGTGAGAATGTGTTCGTGGGGTGACGAGATTTCCATGGGGTGACAATGTGTTCGTGGGGTGACGAGATGTCCATGGGGTGAGAATGTGTTCGTGGGGTGACAAGATGTCCATGGGGTGACAATGTGTTCGTGGGGTGACAAGATGTCAATGGGGTGACAAGATGTCCATGGGGCGACAAGATGTCCATGGGGTTACAAGATGTCCGTTGGGCGAAAAGATGTCCATGGGGTGATAAGATGTCCATGGAGTGACAAGATGTCCATGGGGTGACAAGATGTCCATGGGGTGACAAGATGTCCATGGGGGGACACGATATCCATGGGGGACAAGATGTCCATTGGGTGACAAGATGTCCATGGGGGACAAGATGTCCATGGGGTGACAAGATGTCCGTGGGGGACAAGATTTCCTTGGGGTTACAAGATGTCCATTGGGCGACAAGATGTCATTTGGGCGACAAGATGTCCATAGTGGGACCAGATGTACTTGGGGTTACAAGATGTCCTTTGGGCGACAAGATGTCCATGGTGTGACAAGTTGTCCATGGGGTTACAAGATGTCCATTAGGCGACAAAATGTCTATGGGGGGACAAGATGTCCATGGGGTTACAAGACGTTCATGGGGCGTCAATATGTCCATGGTATTACAAGATGTCCATGGGGTGACAAGATGTCAATGGGGTGACAAGATGTCAACGGGGGATAAGATGTCCATTGGGCGACAAGATTTCCAGGGGGGGGGAGAATATGTCCATGGGGTGACAATGTATTTATGGGTTACAAGATGTCCATGGGGTGACAATTTGTTCATGGGGTCTAATGTGTTCGTGGGATGACAAGATGTCCATGGGGTGACAAGATGTCCATTGGGGGAAAAGATGTCCATGGGGTGACAAGATGTCTATGGGGTGACGAAATGTCCATAGGATGACAAGATGTCCATTGGTTGACAAGATGTCCATAGGGTGACAAGATGTCCATGGGGGGACTAGTCAGTCATTGGGTGATCTTCCCTTTGGTAGACGATCATGGTGTTCTTTAGTTGTGTTTCCTCTGTTTCATTTTTATTCCAGGCAAACTATCTGTAACACTTCAATATCTGGAGAAAACTTATTAAAACTTAAGCGATATTCATTTTTTCCCCTTCCACATTTGGTAAACGCCCATGAACTGAGATGAATTTCAACAGTACACACCCATGGTGTTTTAGTTGTGTCGACAGTCCGCGCCATGACACCACCACCACCCACCCCCCTCACCCCCCTCAAAAACTCTGAATTTACTTGATAACAAACCAAACACGTATTCCCCCCCCCCCCGGCCAACGTTATCAAGTTTAACGTAGATTCTCGCCACCCACATTTCCCAGTGGCTGTGAGAGCCACCCCCCCCTCCGCCTCGAGATCTGAGAATGGTCTTTACGTGAATGGGATTTATTTGAAATTTTCAACGCCGTCCTCAGAGCCAAGGTAAACAAGAATTTGCTACAGTCTCGACGGACTCAGCGCTTCGGAAGTCGTAGAACAGGACCGGGATCTGCGTGCCCCGCCCTGTTGAGGGTGTGTGATAGACACCGACCTGCCACACGAGTGTCATGGCCCCGATTCATTGGTAAGTCAGTACTATACGATTATACTTTTTTTTAAAAAAGTTTTTTTAAAATTAAGTTAATGAATCGTTTAAAAAGAAAAGTGAATTACCTGGGCTTTGGTCCATGATCCACGGTTCTTGGGNTCTGCACCAGTTCGTCTTAATTTATCCCTATCTTCTCCATTTGGAGAACCCCCGGGCTCTTGACCTAATTCTTTCTCGCTCTGTCTCCCACTTATCCAATCCCAATTGTAAGGTCTCAATTACGTAACGTCATTGCTATTCAATCATTACTCTGACCCCACCCCCCTTTTATCCCCCCCCCCAACCAAACTTCTTTTAGTATTTGATTACGTTTATTAAGTAGAAAGAGCTTACACTGGCAAAGAGCTTACACTGGCAAAGAGCTTACACTGGCAAAGAGCTTACACTGGCAAAGAGCTTAAACTGGCAAAGAGCTTACACTGGCAAAGAGCTTACACTGGCAAAGAGCTTACACTGGCAAAGAGCTTACACTGGCAAAGAGCTTACACAGCCACCAAACTTTTTCAAATTTTTAAAAATTTATTTATTTATTTTCGTAACATAAATTTCCCTGTTACAGCTGTTGCCCCATTTTTGGAAACAGTGCATTAACATCTCTCTCTCTCTCCCCCCCCCCCCCCCCCAAATTATCTCTCAAAGTTTGATGATCTTCTGGAGAAGACCGAAGATCTGTTTCTTCTCGGTGCTGCTGGCCTCGTTGCTTGTTGGTGTTCTGGTCGTACCTCGGCTACTCCCAAACAGGTGAGCACCTACCTCACGGCCAATTTGAGTTTTTTTTAAAGCACATAATCCATCCAGGCAATTGACAATCGATTAAATGGATGTCTGTGATCTTTTGTAACCGTGGACTGTTCTAAGGAGAGGGTTTCGTTTATAAAAGTCTCATTTTGATTCACGTGTTTTATGATCTCTCATGTTAACTTATTTTTTGAGTGCCCCAGGCAGGGTTCCTTTCAGGCATACCTCCGGGGCGGGACACTGTTCTCCCCAGGAGCAAGGGAAGTGTCCCTCTTCCCAGGGGAAAATGCCTGAAAGAAACACTGGCCCCAGGGCAACAAAAGCTTAATCTGGCTCTGAACCAATGTGAACCGAAATTAAACAATTTTAAGTCAGCAGTTATCGTGGTGGTTATTCTCTTATCGTGACCTCAGCGTGCACCTCGGTAAGTTAGCTTTTAACCAGGGGGTCTCAAACTCACATGATCTGGGGGGGGGGGGGCTGCAGGAGGTAGGGCCTGGGTGAGACTGGGTCGCATCAAGTATTCCACACAAAAAAAAAAAAGCGATTACAAATGCAATAAAGTAAAACTGTTACAATCTGCTCAACATCTATAAATAACAAATAAAAACAATTAATGGTTTTCAAGAACTGGACTTCACTTACTTCCTCATACTCCTTGCTACAACTGTTACAATCTGCTCAACCTTTCTAAATAACAATAAAAACATTCAGTGTTCTCAAGAACTAGGATTCACTGTCTTCCACCTACTCACTGTTGCCAGAGACCTGGCAGCGCTTCTTCTTACACAGCTGGTCCATATTTGCCTTGAGTGAGGAAGCACCCGAGACCCTCAGTACAGCTTGAAGATGCTCATCAGTAAGTTTGGCCCTCAACGTTGACTTGCTAAAGTTCATCGTGGAAAAGAGCTTTTCACACAGATAGTAACTCCCCAAAAAGCACATGATCCGCTTGAACAACTTAGAAATCTCATGGAAGGTGGAGGGCAATTCTCTCATACATATCCATACTTGACTGTTTTTTTTTCCATTCCCCTCCCTGAACTTTGCCTTGAGTTCAGAATTGCACCGAAGATCAATCCACACCATATTAAGCGAAAAAAAAAAAGAAAAAAAATTGAATGAGAAATGGTCAGCAAAAATTTGAAAAATGGCTCTGTCTGTTGTGAAGTATGCCAACCTGGTATCAATTCTTCTTTTAGCTTTGCAATGGCATCAGTATGCTTACTACTGAATGGTGTGCCCGAGTCGATGAGTCCTTTGCATGTTGGGAAATGGCAGAGGTTTCTCTAAGAGAAATGCGTTTTATAACACAAGTTTTGTGCAGAATGCCCATTCTCATAGGCAACACTGACAAACTGCCCCTCAATAAAATTCCCGTGGATCTAATGTAAAAAATATTGCGCTAATAAATGCTATTAAAATAATGATCTTCTGGTAAACAAAGACCAAAAAACTTAACAAAATAAAATAAAAATACATGGCGATTCCCACTAGCGATTTCAAAACTAAAACGTGTTCAAACAGAAGACAGGAACAGGCAAAATTTATGAATTATTGATTCGAAGGAAGATGCAATTGTAGGGAGAATGAATTTTGATTTTTTTTTTTAATCGAAGAAAAGGCCTTTTTGACTTAACCCTATTATGAAAGTGACGAAGATGACAGGCTCGGAATTTCCCTCACTTGTCACCCGTACACACTCGCGGCAATTTTGAAAGGGATTCATTGATACTCTGTAAGATTGCTACGATTTACACAGTTATGGTTGTGCATTACCTACTAACTTTTCCAGCTAGCTCTTATCTCCTAGATGTACAGTGGCCTGTTTTGTTTATGGTTGCAAGGGATGAAAGACTTAGAATGGGTATTCTCGTATGTAGTTTTTGTAATGTTGCGTTTTGTATTTCAAGGTGGTAAAATGTAGATTTTTTCATTTCTCTTTTAATAGGGATGACTTTGTACCACGCTTCGAGCCTTTGGGGATGAAGCGTGATTTTCATATAAGCTTTATTATTATTATTATTATAACTGACTTTTTAAACTTCTGATATATGTATAAACAATATTCGGGGCGTGTCTTCTCAGAACCACCCTTTGGCTATGTTTGTCTCATAAAATGCTATCAAATAAAAACTTTTATTTCCGATTTTAAAATGTTTTTTATCATTATAATCAACGTCCAAAACAATAACAACATGATAAAAATCATAACTAGAC
The DNA here is from genome assembly GCA_964033795.1 of Lymnaea stagnalis. NCBI lineage: Eukaryota > Metazoa > Mollusca > Gastropoda > Lymnaeidae > Lymnaea > Lymnaea stagnalis. Next base: position 398,240 of record CAXITT010000074.1, read on the forward strand.
TAATCGGTGAGATTCGACTGAAACCGTCGCGGCAACTCAAAGTACAGATATGGGAAAACGCGCGGGCCGCATTAACATTAAACTTTGCTATCAGGTATCAGACCGCAAAATACCGTCTTGTGGGCCTCAAATGGCCCGCGGGATGTGAAGTTGAGACTCCTGCTTTAGTCAAACCAACAAAAAAGCAATTCCCCTTTGCCGGCTTCCTGTGGAAGCTGACTGGTTGTTTTGTTTTCTGTAGTCATTGTCTGGGATGGATACAAAGTCTAATAATTTAATTGCCGATGGGCTAATTATTTCTTTCCTCATTTAAAAAACTCCTAAAACTAAATAGAGACGTATAAACAATATATAGTTCTCGGCGCCCTGGCTTAATCGGATAAGTCGGATAAGTAGGCCGACTATCTTCTAAACTTAGAGTGTAGACCTGGTGCAAGGGCACCAGTTGCACCAGTTGCACCATGGTTTATCCGGCACTGCATCTCTCATATACCTATTACACTCGTGGTGCGGCTGCTTCCTGTTCCCAACCGGCCCTTCTACCTGCTCAACATGTCTTACATTTATAGTACTGATTGATTGGGGAACAAAGCAGCGACCCTCATCCGTGACGGTTGAACCCTGGTAAGGAGGTTGAATTTTTTCGGAGGCCACTATTATATTAATAAAGAAATAGCGTCGGGAATGGTGTAGGACTGTAGGACTGTAGGACTTTCTGTAGGACTGTAGGACTGTCTGTAGGACTGTAGGACTGTCTGTAGGACTGTAGGACTGTCTGTAGGACTGTCTGTAGGACTGTCTGTAGGACTGTAGGACTGTCTGTAGGACTGTAGGACTGTAGGACTGTCTGTAGGACTGTAGGACTGTCTGTAGGACTTTCTTAAGAACCGTTGTAGGTCTATTTTTTTTAATACTGGCAGGTAGGGCGCATGAATGTCTGCAAGCCTAATGTTTCTAAGCCGTCAGCTATAGGGTGTAGGGTAGGACTATCGTTCAAAGACCGGCAGGTGGGGTGTAGGACTGGCTGTAGGCTTATTGTTTATAGATAAAGAGAAGCTAACTCGTTTTTTGTTGTTGTAACACTCGGACTCATCATGTATTTTCTCAAAATATCCGGACACGGCGTAATAAAACTGCACCCGCTTAAGCCATATCCGCTTAAGCCCTACCCGCTTAAGCCCTATTCTTACACCGCCGTATGCTACGGTTGGCATCAACTGGTGTGGTAGAGTGAATGTTTCTGTCTCGGGTTGATCCTGAAGTGTAGGCCAAAACGTGTCAAAGTGTCCTCGTTTTATAGCCATTTTCATTGTTTCTATAGTATAGTAGTTACTATCCTAGTGTCTCATTTTTATTTTACTTAGTTTACATGTTTTTAATAATTGTAAAGCGCTTCGAGCTTTATGGTAAGCGCTATATAAAAATGCCTAAATAAATAAATAAATACATAAAATGTTTCTCTTTTTGTACATGATGCAGGCGCGCACTTAAAATTCATAAATCTTTCGCTTTTATGTGTTTTATATCTTATTATTTTAAAACGCATACATTTATGTTTGTATAATTTTTCGAAATGCCAATAAAAAAAGCAAAAAATAACTATAATTAACATTTGAACTAATCTCTTGAATTGAACCATTCCATATAAAGCTTGAAGACTCACAGTGAACAAGCAATCTCAATGCAAGGAGAAGAAGGACATGACATAGTTTCTGAAAGACAACACAATCTCCCCAGCGAAGTTCACCAACTAAAGCGTATGACACCAAGGCCCACAACTTCACAAGACGATCGACTCGAGGGGAACGAAACGGGACAGAAAAAACAATACGTTATTTACCTGTGTAATGATAAAAAATACTGTTATGGTCTGGGCGACAGGCAGAGGGGAATCGTCAGTGTTTATCTGCTGGCCGAACTGACCAATCGGACGTTCGGAATCATCATGACGTCACCGTCCAACTTCACCGAGTTCTACAAGCCCAGGCTGGTCAACTGGGACATTCCGTCGTCGGAGCTGGAGGGAAAGACATTCATAGAAGAGGATGTGAGTATCGCAACTTGAACTACCAAATTGATTTGATTAAATCATTCAAACTCACTGTAGCAGATTGCTCAGATGCCACTAGTCAATTTTTTTCTCCTTTAAAAAAAAATTATTGGTCTTCATAAATCACTCTTTAAATCCCGGAAAAAAAATCTCCACGTCTTTCCTTCTACTTTCTTCTTTGAACTTCTTCAAAAACTCTTCAACATAAAGTGCATGCTCTCTCCTCGCCCCCCCCCCCCCCCTCCCTCCCACTTTCTCCCCCCCCTCNATATAAATTTGCTAGTTTTAAAAAAAATCCTATATTAATAATATTATATTTCAAAATATGAAACATATTTTTCTTTAAAATCCTATTGAATTACATATGTTTTCAAACGATTCTGCTGTGTTCCCCAGGCACTGGGAGGCAACTTAGGCCTTCGGCTCAACGATTCAGACTTCAACGCAAACCACCCACAGGACGTGGTCTACATAAGGACCAATCAGAAATTTCACTACTCGCTCAAGAAGAATCCGTTTTACAAAGACAGGTTCCCGAAATGGGCGCAGGTCCCCCACTGGAAGCTGTACCAGGACGGCTGGATGAGGTTGATGACGCCAACGGCGGAACTGAGACGAGATCTCAACGAGATGCTCATCAGGATTGTGGGGGTGATGGAAGAGGAGCAGAGGGCGTGGCACACCGTCAAGCAGACCGGTTGCTGTGATACTGTCAACAATTCAACGACCAGTCGCTGCGTTCACGTCTCGTGCAGTAACGTCACAGGAGACGCCTGCTGCGCTAGAAACATCAGCGGACCCAGCAACGTCCGTGACACTCATTGCACCAATGTAACATGTTTAGATCAACAAAGAACGAACTGCCTCAATAGCACAGGGTGTTTATCTAACTGTACCAATGGCACTAAATGTTTATCGCGCTGTACCAATGGTACTAATTGTTTATCGAGCTGTACCAATGGCACTAAATGCATGCAAAACTGTAGCAATGAAAATTGTTCAGAGAAAATTCACACAAACGAATTTCCATACTCAGACGTTGACAGCCGTTGCGTTGACAAACTTAAAGGTCATTTTAAAAATAGCTCGGAAGTGACGCAAGTTCTTCCCATGGTGAATATGATGTGCAGGTCTCCACCTCTACCACATATATTTGCCACGGTAGAAAACATCCGCCAGAGCCAAGAATACGACTTACAAGACATGAATTTAGTGTGCGCCCACGTCAGGCTGGGATGGAGTAAGACAATGCCGTTTGAAACTAATGTAAGGAACAAAGTAGGGGCGGAGAAAGCCGTCTGGGAATTTCTGAAACCCTACGTGGCCACAGGTCATCACATTTATCTGGCCACAGATTCTGAGCAGGCGAGTCAGCTTTTTTTATTTAACGGGAAATTTTATTTTCGCCCTTTTTAATTAACGTGTTTCCCAATTATAATTGAACAACCCTTATATATAATAAAACGAATATTATAAGTACAATTAAAAAGTAGCGCCTCTTTTTTTTTTTGAGGTCAAATAATAAAATACGAAACATATTTATTTCAAACCGTATTTCTTTAAATTTTAAAAAAGTCACAGTCAAAGTCAAGGATATGTAAGGCAAAAGTCCCAAAGTTATCTTTTGAGGAATTTTTTTAAAGGAACATATTTTTAAATGCATTGAATAGCAGGGGCCCCCCAAAAGACACGTGGCGGCTCTGGAGTCACCTCATCCTCCCCACATCTCTGTACCCCAACCACATCAAGTTAATCACCCACTTCAGGTCTATGAAGACACCATCCAAACCTATTTATTTATATATCTAACCAAATCGATGTTTCTGTACATTTCACCAAACCTATGTTTCTGTATATCTCACCAAACCTATGTTTCTGTATATCTCACCAAATCGATGTTTCTGTATATCTCACCAAACCTATGTTTCTGTATATCTCACCAAACCTATGTTTCTGTATATCTCACCAAACCTATGTTTCTGTATATCTCACCAAACCTATTTGCATTTAGACCTCACTAAACCCATTTGACTTTTGACTTCACCAACATAATTATTTGTAGACCCCCACCAACCAACATATGTAGACGCTCACCAATATATTTATATGTAGACTCCCACCAACCAACATATTTATATGTAGACTCCCACCAACCAACATATTTATATGTAGACCCCCACCAACATATTTTGTCCGTAGATATCACCCATTGCCTGTTGTATACATGCATAACTGTTGTAACTGTCTAACCACAAGGTCCGCGAGGAAGCCAAGAGATTGTTTGGGTACCGCCTCCACATCAGCTCCATCCCAATAGTCCACATCGCCAGTGTACAGAAAGGTCAAGACAAGAGACAAGGATTTGCGTAATGCAGTTGTTTTTTTTCTTTTTTTAAACCCTAAGCCTAATCAATGAAATGTATTTTATCGCCCACTCTCAAACTTTAAAGTGCGACGGACCGACAGAAAGGATCCACACCATCCAATGGATTGGTCATTGATATTTTTAGGATTCTTCGAATTGCAAGGCCTCCTTATTTAAGTTTACATTGTGTGGATTAACACATTGAGAAGGCGCCCACGTTTTAAATAGACCAGAGACATGGGTTGACCGTGCTTTTTCGAAAGATCTTACCCTCTACAGATCTCACTCTTCTACAGATCTTGATCTTCTTCCAATCTTGCTCTTCTACAGATTTTGACCTCTGAAGATCTTGCTTTCTAAAGATTTTTTTCTCTTACAGATCTTGCTCTTCTGTTAATCTTGTACTTCTATAAATCTCGATTTGTACAGATCTTGTCCTCTAAAGATCTTGCTATTTTAAATTTCTTGCTCTTCTATAGATCTTTACAGCTCTTTGCCCAGCTACAGATCTTGCTGCTCTGAAGAAATTGTCGCCTCCCGCCAATCGTATTTCAGATTTATTCATTTTAACATTTTCTACCCATTGGCAGCCCCCCCCCCCTTTTACCCTCCTTCCCTAAATGTGCCGTTCTGGCAGTTACCTTGCTTGCGCCCACTACCCACCCTAGCATGGGAAGCATAGATCAGAGCAATGAACAAGTTCTGGCAGTTACCCTGCTTGTGCCCACCACCCACCCTAGCATGGGAAGCATAGATCAGAGCAATGAACATGTTCTGGCAGTTACCCTGCTTGTGCCCACCACCCACCCTAGCATGGGAAGCATAGATCAGAGCAATGAACAAAACGACAGGTATACAACACAAAGCAATCCTCGTGTTTCTAGAGGACATCATGATGTGATGTACTGAGGGAATAGATTCCTCTTTGATAATTGTGTTATAGTTGAATGACATCTGATGTCTGTAACATCATTAACCGAGTCAACACCACATGTGATACATTATGAAGTTAACAACCCCGTCCCTCCCCCCCCCCCACCCCATTGCTTCATCACGTAATCATATTAAGTATCACACCTTTCTCGTGTTACGGTTGAAATGACTTTCAAGAATTTGTAATACTTAGAATTAAAGTTTTAATAATTTTCTTTTCCCCATTCATCAGGCTGACATTAATGGAACAACTTCTGCTGTCCACTTCCTGTTCCGTCCTGATGGTCAGCTACAGCGGGTTCAGCATGAAGGCAGCTCAGATCAGACACATTCTCAGACCGGAAGCGGACAGTTTGTTCATCTACAGGGCGGGGTTGGTGGTGCCCGTCAAGATTCACAGTCTTCTTTAGTGCAATGAGATCCAGTCGACAGTCCTCGGGCCGTTACCGGTCCTCAGAGATTCGCTGCTGGTCGGAGAAACGTGATTTGATGTATGCGGCATCGATTATTTCTAGCTGTGACATGGGACCATTTATGGTAATCATTGCTGGAATTCCATCGATATGTTAACGAGTTGTATCTTGACGAATCAACTGACGTCACACTAGTACACCTCCCATTCGTGAGATATTGGTCATTGACAGCTGTGACTTCGTTGGAACACTAATAAGGGATCCTCCATTTAGAAGTATGATGCCCATTGAATTGCGGAGGAGTGACAGCAAGTTATCCTCTATTCAGCGGTATGAGGACTATTAAATTGTGTTGGAATGCAAACCAGTTATCCTCTATTCAGAGCTAGGATCCCCATTAAATTGTGTTGGAATGCAAACCAGTTATCCTCTATTCAGAGCTAGGATCCCCATTAAATTGTGTTGGAATGCAAACCAGTTATCCTCTATTCAGAGCTAGGATCCCCATTAAATTGTGTTGGAATGCAAACCAGTTATCCTCTATTCAGAGCTAGGATCCCCATTAAATTGTGTTGGAATGCAAACCAGTTATCCTCTATTCAGAGCTAGGATCCCCATTAAATTGTGTTGGAATGCAAACCAGTTATCCTCTATTCAGAGCTAGGATCCCCATTAAATTGTGTTGGAATGCAAACCAGTTATCCTCTATTCAGAGCTAGGATCCCCATTAAATTGTGTTGGAATGCAAACCAGTTATCCTCTATTCAGAGCTAAGATCCCCATTAAATTGTGTTGGAATGCAAACCAGTTATCCTCTATTCAGAGCTAGGATGCACATTAAATTGTGTTGGAATGCAAACCAGTTATCCTCTATTCAGAGCTAAGATCCCCATTAAATTGTGTTGGAATGCAAACCAGTTATCCTCTATTCAGAGCTAGGATGCACATTAAAATGTGTTGTAACGCCAAGTTATCATCCATACAGAAGTAGGATCCCCAATGAATTGATAGGTACATTCAAATTCAAAGCAAAGGAAGGTGTCCCTGTTGGAGAGAAACCATTGATCTGGACAGATCGTTTCGCATGAGTGTCGGGTGGGAGAACTTGCAACTGTTTGGTTGATAAATTTGGCTTTTAAAACGAACTTATATTTCCACTAAAAAAACAACAACAAACCTTTACATTGAAATATTAAACAGATGTGTTCAAAAAGGAAAAAAAAAAGGTATCAGTGTCAGAGAAGATACTTTAAAACATTATTCCCACTTTGTAGCACGTATTTTGTTAGTATTACTTATGATGGAGTGAACTGAATTTTTTAAAATTCCAAAAATAACTTCAAAAGTTAATTTTTTATTAACGTTAAATTTTTTTGTAACGGTTACATCTCCTTCGCACTTAACCCTCGTGAAAGATAATTTTTATTCGAAAGATGTAGTGGAACAAGTTATATGGAAGATTGAAATATAAAGACAGGACAATAAAAAAGAAGAACGCTTCGACCAAGAGCCTTCCTCAACAAACATGACAAATGAACTCACAGCAAGAAATAAAAAGTAGTTCAAAAACTTGTTAATGCTATTACAGGAGGTTGGGTTTTCCCACCACCAAGATTACATGCAAGTAAAAGAACTTGTGGATCATTCCTGTGAATATATAAACGGACAAAAAAAATATTTTGGAATAATGCAACATATAAGAAATACGAAAAGAAATACAGGAACATTGAAGATCCCTAGTGATAGAGTATTTGATTGATTCCATTTGGTGATACTGATTCCATATGAGGACGTTGATTCCATATGGGGACGTTGATTCCATATGGGGACGTTGATTCCATATGGGGACGTTGATTTCATATGGGGAGTTGATTCCATATGGGGACGTTGATTCCATATGGGGACGTTGATTCCATATGGGGACGTTGATTCCATATGGGGACGTTGATTCCATATGGGGACGTTGATTACATATGGTGACGTTGATTCCATATGGGGACGTTGATTCCATATGGGGACGTTGATTCCATATGGTGACGTTGATTCCATATGGGGACGTTGATTCCATATGGTGATGTTGATTCAAATGGTGATAATGATTCGAAATGCGTCCTGATGCCATTTATCATGCCACCTAGGTGTCCAAACATGAAACACGACAATTGTCTGAGGCTTGTATATCTCTCAGCTACAACGCTTTAAACTTTTTTTTACAATTAATTGTGTTTTCATATCTTAAATTTTGTCTTAGAATGGACGCCCAGACATCTCTTCGCTTCGGCTCATACAAAGAACGCTGCACCACTAATGATCAAATAATCGAGGGACGAAACGGCAGCATATGCTCTACGATTTCCAAGAAGTGCTACTATCAGAATTTCTGTTCCCTGGTCGCTTTCTGGTTATTAAATATATATTTATTTATATATATGTATATNTATATATATATATATATATATATATATATACACACACCGGTATATAACATTTCATGATAACTTATTAAATGTTAAAACTTTCACGCCAAATATTTTGTAATCTTGTACTTGAATTTTTTATCGGTGGTCCGAAAATAGTTTTCTTTATGTTACGAATGTTTAAAAAACAGTTAATTTAAAAACCTACTCCAGTTTCGAGGTGATCTAACATTAGGTAATAATAAGGTTGTGAGGTCAAATTGGGTAATTATAGGGTTGTGAGTTCGCATGGGGTAATAATAGGGTTGTAAGTGAGAATTGGGTAATAACAGAGTTGTGAGTTAACACAGGGTAATAATTTGTCAGGGTAATAATAGATTTCTGAGTTAACACAGGGTAATAATTTGTCAGGGTAATAATAGAGTTGTGAGTTAACACAGGGCATGGGCACCCGCAGGGGGGCAAGGGGGCACTTGCCCCCCCCCCCACCCCTAAATTGATTGGATACAATTTTTTTAGACAAAAATAGACAAAAATGTATTAAAGTAAAGAGAAAATAAAGAGAAAGTAACTAAGCTGATGTCCTGTCGGTTCGTAACCATACAAATACACTACAATGGCCTTCAAAACTGCACTAAAAACATATCTTTTTAAATTATGCTACCCTGACTGATTCCCCTCCTCTGACCGATAAATGATCTTGCTGGCTGCCGTCCATGGTTTGCCTTGTAAAAGTTATGTGGTGGGGTGGGTGAATATACATTGCTGTTCTTTATTTCATAAATGTATTTTATTTTAATGTCATGATTATGTCTCTTTTAATAAAATTTTTATGTACAGTGCAGTGAGCCCAGGGTACCGCGCTACATAAGACGTCTTATTATTAATATTATTGTTATTATTACAGTAAATTAAAACTATATTAAAACATTACTAAATGTTTTTGCCCCCCCCCCCTGGAAAGTTAATAGATTTTTTGACCCCCCCCCCTAGAAAGTTTTCTGCGGGCGCCCATGACACAGGGTAATAATTTTTCAGGGTAATAATAGAGTTGTGAGTTAACACAGGGTAATAATTTTGAAGGGTAATAATATATTTGTGAGTTAACACAGGGTAATAATTTATCAGGGTAATAATAGAGTTGTGAGTTAACACAGGGTAATAATTTGGCAGGGTAATAATAGAGTTGTGAGTTAACATCGGGTAATAATTAATGGGGTTATAAGTTAACATCGGTTAATAATAAATTGGGTTATAGGTTAACATTGGGTAATAATTAATGGGGTTATAAGTTAACATTAGGTGATAATAGGAAGTGTGCAGTGAAAGCTACAAAGCTTCAAAATAAAAAAAAAAAAATTAAAATATTTCAATTTTTAAAAATAAATGTTTAAGTCCTAGAAAATATCGCCTCAAAGCAAAGCAAACAAACAAAATCATTCAAACACAATAAATAGATGTGGCAATGTGCCATTATTTGCAAATGCTTTTAGGTAACATTTTGTAGGCGGCAGGATGGAACAGATAGGAATAAGAGAATTCACTCTCATAGTCATAGTGTGACTGCTAAGGGTAACGCCAAGCACGGACACATCCATGGTCATTTAAAGTAACACACAGCCGTGTACTGGCCTTAAATTTTATGTTGGTTATTTACACGCGGGAATAACCATCCCCTGCCCCGGGGTTGACCCATGGTCAGCTCGAGACGCGGGTTCCCTGTGACAGTGTGTGGGTTGGGGGGGGGGGGCGAACTGGGACTTGGAGTGCGTACATTTTTAGATTGTGGTGTGGAACGGATGCCTCGGGTCGGCGGCAGGTGTGAGAGATTTTCCTGTCGGCTCTGTCAACGGATTGTACCTTACATTAAAAAGCTTTAGTTCTCAGACCTGATTGTTTTATTGGGATTTTATTTAAACTGTAAGCTACGTCACCACTCGGCTACCATATAGAATGGTGCTCAAACGATTAAAGTAATAAAACATGGAATATAACCATGAATATATAAAACAAATGTCAAATATGACCCACTCGTGCCCATTTAGTACACTCTTAAGTTTGTTAAGTACACAATTGCACCCATATTAACTCAGAAAGACTATGTTAAGTTTAATCAGACCATGTACACATTAGAGAGTCTCTTTAGTGGAATTTTTTGTTTTCTCTTAAGGTTGATTTATTTCTCGAGTCTTGCATAAATATCAGGTCTTAACTGTGTGCAGCTTTTTTTGACACTGGGTCTGGATATTTTGAGAAAACACTCGGCGGGTCCAAGGGTTACAAAAAAAAATATTTTGAGAAAACACTAGGCGGGTCCAAGGGTTACAAAAAAAATATTTTGAGAAAACACTCGGCCGGGTCCAAGGGTTACAAAAAAAATATTTTGAGAAAACACTCGGCGGGTCCAAGGGTTACAAAAAAAAATATTTTGAGAAAACACTCGGCGGGTCCATGGGTTACAAAAAAAATAACAACAACAAAAAAAAACAACAAAAGTTAACTTCTCATTTTTTAAAATATTGTTTGACAAAATCGACTGCCCTGTGTCGTAGCGAGAGTGCTTTGCCTTCGTCAAGCGTTTGTGTCAAGAACTGACCTACTGATAGGAACAGGCCGTTGCCGGATCCCGGAACAGAGATGACATTGTCCAAAAAAAAATAAAAAATAAAACTTTGACAGAGAAGATGATGTAGTTCTTTTTTTTTAAACAAAGACTTAGGAAGCAACAGCCGCGGTATAACGAAAATAGCAATACCTTCCTGTACTAGGCTACTCACAGGCGTACACGTGCCCGAAGTGAAAGGACGGCGCCCATGGCCCAGTTCTGTGTGGTGTGCAGCCCCAGAACAAAGATCTGAAAAAACAGTGACATTAACACCCCCCTCCCCCCCCCAAAAAAAAAACAACAAATAATAATAAAAAAAACAACAAAAAAAAAAACAATTCCTTTCTAAAAAAAATAAAAATAAACATATTTTCCGGCTTTCATGTGTTACGCTTGGGGGTCTATGTGTGACAGAGGAGCATGAACAATAGCAACACCGAATAATTAGCGCCACCACCTAAAGAAAAAAAAATCAACCAATTGACCGGAGTTCACACGTCGCGCATGAAGCTCGCTGCGTGACAGTCATTTTTCACTTCAGTACTATTAATTCAAAACATGTGCGTGGTGGGGGGTGGGCAGAGGCGTAGCGTGGTGGGGGCAGGGGGGACAGATGTCCCCGGGCGCCAGCTAGTTAGGGGCGCCAAAATGTGCTTTGATAATATTTTATTGATGAAAATAATGGGTTTGAGAGTTGAAAAAAAGAAAAAGGGGGCGTTAAAAATGGATCTTGTCCCCGGGCGCGAATCTTGTCCCCGGGCGCCAAACACCCTCGCTACGCCACTGGGGGTGGGGGTTTTAAAGAGAAAGCAGCAGGATGCAACAGAAGCAAGATATATCATATAAAACCCGTAGACACGGGTCAAGCGGGTCAAGCTTATGTTTAATAAGATGCATATGACTTTTAATGCATTGTCCAAATATAGCGGTGGTTCATTATTGTAGACCGATCGTGTGGATGTTCTGAATTCAGTCAAAGTGACAAGCTTCAAGTAGAATTTACACGGAAGCAATGGGAATATGCCAAGAGTGTTGCAAAAGGGTAGCATAATTTTTTTTAAATGGCCAAAAAAAAAAAAGAAAAAAAGTTTCCCATCTGAATAGAAAAACAACTTTGCATGTCTGAGGTTGTTGTGTTGCTTTAAACTCTTAAGGTTGAACTATTTTTTTCTAATCTCCCGTCCAAAGCTACCTTGGCCTGTGGGAAAACACCATACAAAGGAACGTTATGCACTATACAGGTTTACCTGCAAACGGAAGAAATCTTCAAACGGTACGATGACAATAATAGGTAAGTCATGGTATCCGGGAACTCGGAACATAACAAAGTACACGCGTATCAATAGGCCAGCGGGTCACAAGATGAAACACAACAACCGTTGAGATAAGAACGGTGGCCGCGAATGCGCCTCCTCACCAGGCCATGTTGTTAGACGACCCGTCCCCTAAGTTTGAGCGAGCTGTAACGGACCTGTGTGTACGGAAATTGCGTTTGATATTACTTTGCATTTTCAATGAGATATTGACTCTCTTTTACTGCTGCTGCGTAAGGATAGGGCAAAGACACTTTCCAGTGAGCATATTATCACGCTGTGCTGTGTAAGGATAGGGCAAACACACTTTCCAGTGGGGATATAATACTTTGTGCTGTGTAAGGATAGGGCAAACACACTTTCCAGTGGGGATATAATACTCTGTGCTGTGTAAGGATAGGGCAAACACACTTTCCAGTGGGGATATAATACTCTGTGCTGTGTAAGGATAGGGCAAACACACTTTCCAGTGGGGATATAATACTCTGTGCTGTGTAAGGATAGGGCAAACACACTTGCCAGTGGGGATATTATAACGCTGTGCTGTGTAAGGGTAGGGCACACACCCTTGCAAGTGGGGATATCATAACGCCGTCCGGAAAGGATAGACCAAACACTTGCAAGTATTCAACATTGTGATTCCTGGGGCTAGGACATGATTTGTATCCGAAAGTAAGTCCTAGATACTTTTTATATCAAATTGTTTCTTTCAAGTTTGAGCTTGCTGCTGTGTTCTCCCATCTAGGGCAATGCTCAAAACCATGCAATATTGACTGCATCTTTTTTTGGGATGCAATAAAACACATGTTTATTGAAATAAAATGAATGAAAAATTAAAAGCAACCTATTTTAGGAGTACATTTGGTAATTTAATGCAAAATGTACAGGGGGCGACAGTCATCGTATACAATTTGACATCTTTTAATTAAGGGTATAGATAATCATGAATTTTAACAAGCAAATGTGGCGTTTGTTCGATCACCATTCCGGCCATTCACACTGCGTTAGTTCGATCACCATTCCGGCCATTCACACTGCGTTAGTTCGATCATCATTCCGGGCACCCCTCCCCCACTTCAAAATGTTAAAATAAAAAGTACAACGGTCCTATTACGATGTCCTAAAATTCAAATTAATTCAGTTCTTTTTTAAAATTTAAAAAAAACATTTTTTTTAGAAAAATTAATAAAATAGGTTTTGCTGTGGTAAAAAAACATGTTCCTGTGATGATGTCATCTCTATATGTCTGTAATAGTGTCATCTCTATATGTCTGTAATAGTGTCATCTCTATATGTCTGTAATAGTGTCATCGCTATATGTCTGTAATAGTGTCATCGCTATATGTCTGTAATAGTGTCATCGCTATATGTCTGTAATAGTGTCATCGCTATATGTCTGTAATAGTGTCATCACTATATGTCTGTAATAGTGTCATCGCTATATGTCTGTAATAGTGTCATCGCTATATGTCTGTAATAGTGTCATCGCTATATGTCTGTAATAGTGTAATCGCTATGTGTCTGTAATAGTGTCATCGCTATATGTCTGTAATAGTGTCATCGCTATATGTCTGTAATAGTGTCATCGCTATATGTCTGTAATAGTGTCATCGCTATATGTCTGTAATAGTGTCATCGCTATATGTCTGTAATAGTGTCATCGCTATATGTCTGTAATAGTGTCATCGCTATATGTCTGTAATAGTGTCATCGCTATATGTCTGTAATAGTGTCATCTCTATATGTCTGTAATAGTGTCATCGCTATATGTCTGTAATAGTGTCATCGCTATATGTCTGTAATAGTGTAATCGCTATGTGTCTGTAATAGTGTCATCGCTATATGTCTGTAATAGTGTCATCGCTATATGTCTGTAATAGTGTCATCGCTATATGTCTGTAATAGTGTCATCGCTATATGTCTGTAATAGTGTCATCGCTATATGTCTGTAATAGTGACATCGCTATATGTCTGTAATAGTGTCATCGCTATATGTCTGTAATAGTGTCATCGCTATATGTCTGTAATAGTGTCATCTCTATGTGATAGTTTAGATACAATTAAAATCTCTTAGACAATCCGACAGTCGAACATGATTCGTAAACACAAATGGAAGAGCGAACCGTCATTATACAAGACAGGACATGAGTCGTACACACAAATGGGAGGGCGAACCGTCACAGCAATTAAACAAGACAGGGCGCTAGTTTTGGTTAACTGCTAACCTAACAGTACCTTACACAGTTAAACAATTCGGTACAAATGCGCCAGGCTACGTAATGTACCAGATGATGTGTTGTGGAAGACTGTGCTGACTGTTGTACCTTTTTTTACACATCGGTCCGGCAAAATTAAACACTGTCTTATCGTGTACCTTCATTATATCAGGCTGTGACGTATACGAGTATACGCTTTTTTCGTGTTGTACCAGATTTGTGCTGTACATTAATTTTGTGTTGTACTGGGGCTGTGCTATGCGGCTTCATTGTCTTGCACCGGGAAATGCTGTCTCGTACCATTTGTTTGGCACACCGAATAAAAGTACTCCCCACACCGCACATTGACAGACGACCTGTCAGCGACACGTGTTGTTTCCGATAGGCAAACAAAAGGCTTAAACAAACTCACACAGGTTGTACAAACAGACAGACCCGCTGTGCTGAGGTCAGACTACGGGTTAGACATTGCGGACACCGTTGGCAAATTTGGGGTACTTCGGAATTTTAATGGAGTTTTAATAAGTTCCAACTTTTCACAACTCACGGCACATTGAACTTGCCACGAATACGGCACATGGAGCACGGCACTATAAATTGGTAAAGAATACGGCACACGGAGTACGGCACAATAAACTTGCAACGAATACGGCACAAGGAGTACGGCACAATAAACTTGCAACGAATACGGCATACGGAGCGCGGCACAATAAACTTGCAACGAATACGGCACACGGAACGTGGCACAATAAACTTGCAACGAATACGGCACACGGAGCGTGGCACAATAAACTTGCCACGAATACGGCACACGGAGCGCGGCACAATAAACTTGCAACAAATACGGCACACGGAACGCGGCACAATAAACTTGCAACGAATACGGCACACGGAGTGCGGCACAATAAACTTTTAACGAATACGGCACACTGAGCACCGCACAATAAACATATAACAAATACGGCCCACTGAGCGCGGCACAAGGCATATTAAACATTTTCCCCCATTCATCCATGCTCCTTTCATTCCTTCTATACCTCCATCCATCCATTCTATCTATACACCCATCCTTCTTTCTATATATCCATTCAGGCTCCTTTCATTCTATCTACTTATCTATCCACTCAGCCTTCCTTTTTTTTAATCCATCCATGCTCCTTTCATTCTATCTAACTTTCCACCCAGCCTTCTTTCTATCTATCCATCCATGCTCCTTTCATTCTATCTAACTTTCCACCCAGCCTTCTTTCTATCTATCCATCCATGCTCCTTTCATTCTATCTAACTTTCCACCCAGCCTTCTTTCTATCTATCCATCCATGCTCCTTTCATTCTATCTATCCATCCATGCTCCCTTCATTCTATCTAACTTTCCACCCAGCCTTCTTTCTATCTATCCATCCATGCTCCCTTCATTCTATCTAACTTTCCACCCAGCCTTCTTTCTATCTATCCATCCATGCTCCTTTCATTCTATCTATCCATCCAACCTTCATTCTATCTATCCATCCATGTTCCTTTCCTTCTATCTATCCATCCAACCTTCTTTCTTTCTATCCATCCCTGTTCATTCATACTTCATTCCAGCCTTATTTCTATCCATCCATCCATACCTCTCTCATTGTATCTATGTATCCATACAGTCTTCTTTATATCTACCCATCCATGCTTCTTTTATTCTACCCATCCATCCATTATGCAAACATCGACCCACTCAACCATTCATATGTGGACCATCCTTCGAACATCATCAGAACATCATCAGAACACCATCAGAAAATCATCAGAACATTATCAGCACATCATCAGAACACCTCAAAAGACTGAGTATCCCAATAAATATATCTTAACCTTAACATTTAAAGTAAACTTTGACCTTCCAAAGGTTGAAGACCTGCTGGAGACCCTCGACGCCATGTTGCCTTCTCGTGGCGGCCATGACACTCATTCTGGCCAGCTTCATCGTGTTGCCCCATCTCCTGCCTCAAAACATCCGGTACAGGGATGCCGTCGAGCTGACCTACCGCCTTGCAGCTCATTTATACAGGTAACTAAACTAATCAGGGGTGGCAACTTTATTGATCTGTTGGCTTCTGGGAGGAGTTGTTGGTCAGCGTGACTTACAGACTTACTTTAAAAAAATTAGTCTACGCCTGGCACCGGACGAAGGGCTTGCCAGTTACTGCCGCGTCAGACAAAATGGCCTGGGTATGTGAAGACTCTCTCAACATTTCTGACTGGTTAACTAGTAGCAGTATAAAATCTTTGTGTGTTCCTTGTGAATTTTGTCGACCACCTACATTACCATTGCATTAACCACCTACATTACCATTGCATTAACCACCTACATTACCATTGCATTAATCACCTACATTACCATTGCATTAACCACCTACATTACCATTGCATTAACCACCCACATTACCATTGCATTAACCACCCACATTACCATTGCATTAACCACCTACATTACCATTTTTATAAACCACCTACATTACCATTGCATTAACCACCTACATTACCATTTCATTAACCACCTACATTACCATTTTTATAAACCACCTACATTACCATTGCATTAATCACCTACATTACCATTGCATTAACCACCTACATTACCATTGCATTAATCACCTACATTACCATTTTTATACACCACCTACATTACCATTGCATTAACCACCTACATTACCATTTTTATAAACCAACTTCATTACCATTGCATTAATCACCTACATTACCATTGCATTAACCACCTACATTACCATTTTTATAAACCACCTACATTACCATTGCATTAACCACCTACATTACCATTTTTATAAACCACCTGCATTACCATTTTTAAAAACCACCCACATTACCATTGCATTAACCACCTACATAAATTTTTTTATAAACCACCTACATTACCATTGCAATAACCACCCACATTACCATTGCATTAACCACCTACATTACCATTTTTATAAACCACCTACATTACCATTGCATTAATCACCTACATTACCATTTTTATAAACCACCAACATTACCATTGCATTAATCACCTACATTACCATTTTTATAAACCACCTACATTACCATTTCATTAACCACCCTCATTACCATTGCATTAACCACCTACATTACCATTTTTATAAACCACCCACATTATCATTGCATTAACCACCTACATTACCATTGCATTAACCACCTACATTACCATTTTTATAAACCACCCACATTACCATTGCATTAACCACCTACATTACAATTTTTATAAACCACCTACATTACCATTGCATTAATCACCTACATTACCATTTTTATAAACCACCAACATTACCATTGCATTAATCACCTACATTACCATTTTTATAAACCACCTACATTACCATTTCATTAACCACCCTCATTACCATTGCATTAACCACCTACATTACCATTTTTATAAACCACCCACATTACCATTGCATTAACCACCTACATTACAATTTTTATAAACCACCTACATTACCATTGCATTAATCACCTACATTACCATTTTTATAAACCAACTTCATTACCATTTTTATAAACCACCAACATTACCATTGCATTAATCACCTACATTACCATTTTTATAAACCACCTACATTACCATTTCATTAACCACCCTCATTACCATTGCATTAACCACCTACATTACCATTTTTAAAAACCACCCACATTACCATTGCATTAACCACCTACATAAAATTTTTTATAAAGCACCTACATTACCATTGCATTAACCACCCACATTACCATTGCATTAACCACCTACATTACCATTTTTATAAACCACCTACATTACCATTGCATTAATCACCTACATTACCATTTTTATAAACCACCAACATTACCATTGCATTAATCACCTACATTACCATTTTTATAAACCACCTACATTACCATTTCATTAACCACCCTCATTACCATTGCATTAACCACCTACATTACCATTTTTATAAACCACCCACATTATCATTGCATTAACCACCTACATTACCATTGCATTAACCACCTACATTACCATTTTTATAAACCACCCACATTACCATTGCATTAACCACCTACATTACAATTTTTATAAACCACCTACATTACCATTGCATTAATCACCTACATTACCATTTTTATAAACCACCAACATTACCATTGCATTAATCACCTACATTACCATTTTTATAAACCACCTACATTACCATTTCATTAACCACCCTCATTACCATTGCATTAACCACCTACATTACCATTTTTATAAACCACCCACATTACCATTGCATTAACATCCAACATTAACATTTTTATAAACCACCTACATAACCATTGCATTAACCATCTACATTACCATTTTTATAAACCACCCACATTACCATTGCATTAACCACCTACATTATCATTGCATTAACCATCCGCATTACCATTGCATTAACCACCTACATTACCATTGTATTATTATGTGTGTTTCAACATGCTGTGCTTTTCTTTTTACTTCGACACAACATTATGGGGGACATATATCAGTTGCGTCTGCTATGTCCATGGTAAACCTAAAAATAGAAATGTTTAGGGGGGCCTCCCCCACAACTCAACCCCATCACCCCACTCCCACCACTCACCCCACCACTCACCCCCACCACCCCACTCCCACCACTCACCCCCACCACCCCACTCCCACCACTCAACCCCACCTACCACTCACCCCCACCACCCCACTCCCACCACCCCACTCCCACCACTCACCCCACCACCCCACCACTCACCGCCACCACCCCACCACTCACCCCCACCACCCCACCCCCAACACTCACTTCCCTTTGATGTCATGAGCACGTGGTTATTTTGATCAATAGCTAATCCAAACGGGCCTTCTGGAGTGCACGTGTTGTTGATGCAACGGTTACAACAAACAGGGTGTTACAATGTATACCATGATACTTCATCTTGTCTGAATCATGGTGTGGCTTAATCAACGGTTCCCAAATTGTGAATGTATTTGATCAAGAAAAAAGGTAACCCAGGACGATAATCAGTTACAAAGTTGACATGTTGTGATTTCATCAAGTTGTAGTTATGTTGAGGTTTGCTCATGTTGTAGAAATGATGTGGTTTCATCTAGCTGTAGATATGTTGTGACTTCAGCAATATGTAGATATGGTTTAGTTTTATTCAGACGTAAATGCCGTATATTTTCAGTTTCGTTGGAACCTCTTGCCACCAAAGTAACCATCCTGTTGTATCCTGTGTGTTATAGCAGGTCAGGTGTGTTTTAGCCTCTAAGTGTTAAACTAAATGGACCCAGACATGCAACGGTACCATTAGACTCAAGCTATTCGGATGTGACTTGTGGCAGTTTATTTTAGTTAAACTGAAAAATTAAGTTTACATACATATATCCCATTCAATTATCTTTCATTTGATACGTAGTTTTGCCTTACAAACCAAACAATAAAATTTAAATAGTTTTTTTTTAATCCCAACCTCTCACTTCAGGTACCCGGGTACGAATATTCGCAGCAAATCTTAACACAGATTAAATTTGCAAAGCCATACAACTGTGTTTGACAATCCCAGTACTTGATAACACCTGGGTTAATTACAAGATAGCATTGGTTTCCAGGGCATGGTCTTAAGGTGTGTAACACATGAACTATTGGGGCCACGTGCAGTGATTGCGACAAGACTACAATATTAAATTTAAACCAGTATACAAGGCCTTTCAAGGGGAGACCGGCAATAATCTAGGATCTAAAATGCGAGGCGAGGTTTGCCTCCGTCGTGTTGCAGGCACGCTGTCTGCTCTCGGGCAGTCGGGGAAGTGGTCCAACAATACGCGGATGATTTTGTTGAAACATTCGGTGGACCAAGTGACGTATCACGTAAAAGGCGATTCGGTAACGTGCGGATGGTCGGTGGATTCCTGACCAAGCAGCCATTGCAGCATCTTACCGTCAGTACGGTTTATGGCAAGGGTCCGCATACTACGGCACCTATGGCCAGGCTTGGCACGCGTGTCTGATTAGAACACAGAGCGGTTTTGACTGCCATGCGGAAGTCCAACACATAATAAATGATGACAATTTAAAAAAAAAAAAATAGAATAAAACTCTAACTTTATAAAGTAGACATTACGGTGGCGGCCACGCTGAAGGGATTACAAATGCTACTTTGGCGCATTCTTACCAACAGGTTCCCGGGCCTTTGTTCTACGGTACACGACCCAACAGAAGCTGCTGGTCGCCATGGTGTTAGCAGCGACCACAAGCTCATTGGCCGTTTCAAGATCATGACTTTCTGTTAGTGTACAAGCAATTTGTTCAAGCCGTTGTCGGAGTCGCTAGATAGCGTGACAAAATCGTTAAATTTTAAGATGTAAAAAGTGAGCTGATATTTGAGTTAATTTATTACTCTGTCTTTTCTTTTATTAAAAGAACATTTTAAAATATTTTTTCCCCCTCCTAACACATCCGAGAGGTACATTTAAATAATATTTTATAAGAGAGTATCACACGCAATTTATGATTTTATTAGCATTATTATATATTTTAATTACATTAGGAATTTCACAGACCGAAAGAAAGTCACAGACCTAAGGTAAGTCACAGACCTAAAGTAAGTCACAGACCTAGGGTAAGTCACAGACCTAAAGTAAGTCACAGACCTAAAGTAGGTCAAATACCTAAAGTAAGTTACAAACCTAAAGTAAGTCATAGGCCTAAAGTAAGTCACAGACCTAAATTAAGTCACAGACCTAAAGTAAGTTACAGACCTAAAGTAAGTTACAGACCTAAAGAAAGTAAGTCACAGACCTAAAGTAAGTTACAGACCTAAAGAAAGTCACAGACCTAAAGTAAGTCACAGACCTAAAGTAAGTCACAGACCTAAAGTAGGTCAAATACCTAAAGTAAGTTACAAACCTAAAGTAAGTCATAGGCCTAAAGTAAGTCACAGACCTAAATTAAGTCACAGACCTAAAGTAAGTTACAGACCTAAAGTAAGTTACAGACCTAAAGAAAGTAAGTCACAGACCTAAAGTAAGTTACAGACCTAAAGAAAGTCACAGACCTAAAGTAAGTCACAGACCTAAAGTAAGTCACAGACCTAAAGTAGGTCAAATACCTAAAGTAAGTTACAAACCTAAAGTAAGTCATAGGCCTAAAGTAAGTCCCAGACCTAAAGTAAGTCACAGACCTAAAGTAAGTTACAGACCTAAAGAAAGTAAGTCACAGACCTAAAGTAAGTCACAGGCGCACAATTTGAGTCAAAAATTGCTCAACCCTTATCTGAAGTTATCTATAAACAGTATAGAAAATGACCGTCCCATGTAATCTGCTAGAAACTGGACCTATGGTGTTTTTATAATGCCCGCACCCCGTACACAACGAAAGCACGGCCACTAGATTTGTTTCATACACAACAAAAGTCTAAGAACATAACTTTTACTAAGCGATGAAAAACAAAATGGTAAAAAGTTGTTTAATTACAACAACAACAAAAATTGGAAATCAGTAGCATTTTAAATTTCAATTTTTTCTTCAGCCCAGAAACGACAGAGCTCACCTTCAAACAGGCGAACGGTCGCAGTCACAACACAACACAGTACAACACAACACACATCAAATGGAATAAAACGACCGAAAAGTCGATCAACAAACGAACGGCTCCAAGTGAACGCACCGCGGGGGTGAAACGGTCCGGAGGAGGTGACTCAAAGCGGTACCTGATCTACCGGTGCGATGACAAAGAGTACTGCTACGGTCTGGGCGACAGGCAGAGGGCGATCGTCAGTGTTTATCTGCTGGCTGAACTGACCAATCGGACGTTCGGAATCATCATGACGTCGCCGTCCAACTTCAGCGAGTTCTACAAGCCCAGGCTGGTCAACTGGGACATTCCGTCATCGGAGCTGGAGGGAAAGACATTCATCGAGTTAAAGGTACAATTTATTCTTATTTGTTGATTATGTTCTTAGTGGGGGGAAATTTCATTATTTAAAATTGTGAATTGTTTAATATTTTAATTTTTTTCTTTTAAATTATAAAAATATGAATACATGTTACGTCCCAGATTTGTGTTCTTGGGAGTTAGGGGTCATCGGAAACTACTGGAAACAATTTCTATATCAGTGGTACCATTACCAAACTGGTGGCTTGCGCACAAAATGTGATTTCAATTGAGAGTATGTCTGCACAGCTACTTAAAGATAACAACGCCAAGCTCACAAAACCAAAACGATTTTGTCATTCATATAATTGTTCGATATTTTCATAAAACGTTTTCCGGGAATAGTTATTTCCCTTCTCATTACATTTAAAATTAAGAACAAGAGAAAAAAAAAGAACTAAAATATTAATTGTAATACATGCACTATAAATTTTAAAAAAATGTAATGACTTTACACCCCCCTCCACCCCGCCCCCCCCCCCTCACAGGTTCTAGGACCCCAAGCAGACATCAAACTTGATCGGGTGGATATAAACGTTGAATATCCACAGGACGTGGTCTACATAAGGACCAATCAGAAATTTCACTACTCGCTCAAGAAGAATCCGTTTTACAAAGACAGGTTCCCGAAATGGGCGCAGGTCCCCCACTGGAAGCTGTACCAGGACGGCTGGATGAGGTTGATGACGCCAACGGCGGAACTGAGACGAGATCTCAACGAGATGCTCATCAGGATTGTGGGGGTGATGGAAGAGGAGCAGAGGGCGTGGCACACCGTCAAGCAGACCGGTTGCTGTGCTGCGGTCAACAATTCAACCAATGGGGGCGTCCCTGTTTCGTGCGGTGCCGCGAGTGAACTGAGCAATGTTGCAAACAATACACACATAAATAGAACATGTTTAGAACAGCGAAAGACCACCTGTATCCGCAATGGCACCAAGTGTACACCTCAATGTACGAATGGTACAAATTGTACAACTCAATGTACCAATGGTACAAAGTGTACACCTCAATGTACGAATGGTACAAAGTGTACACCTCAATGTACCAATGACATTAAGTGTACACCTCAATGTACGAATGGTACAAAGTGTATACCTCAATGTGCCAGTGTAACTAAACAGTGTATATATAACTGCACTAAGAGTTTATCTAACTGTACCAATGAGAAATGCTTAAAGAACACGTTACAGAACGATAACTCGACGTGTTCGAACAATGGCAGTCATTGTGTTGAAGTACTGCGTAGTCAATTTAAAAATAGCACGGACAAATCTCGTGTGCCTTCCATTGCAAGAAATCTTTGCAGTTCGCCATTTTCCTTATCTAAACAACATAATGTTTCCGTGGAAAGTGTCCGTGTGTCAAAAGGTTACGATGTACAAGACATGAATTTAGTGTGTGCCCACATACGGCTGGGACACAGCTCATCGATGCCGTTTGAGACCAATGTGAGAAACAGACCCGGTGAGGAGAAGGTGGTCTGGGAATTCCTCAAGCCGTACGTGGCCAATGGCCATCATGTTTACCTGGCTTCGGATTCTGAGCAGGTAACCACAATCCATTTTTCTGTAATCGCCGGAAATGACGTTTGATTTTTAGAAAATTGTTTAGATTTCTTTAGAGATAATAATTTTTGTTTTGTTACGTCGGTAATACTTCTAAAAGGAGTTTTAGCACATGAAACTGTATCACATGAAACGGTATCACATGAAACTGTAGCACATGAAAATATAGCACATGGAACTCTAGCACATGTGTACACTCTATTTCAGAAATAAATATAATGTCTTTTGGGGAATTTTGGGGTAGGACTAAAAAAGAACGAAGATATGTCAGGTTTTGAGCAACCAACTGGGCTGCTCAAGGATATATGACAGGAGTATGGCTGGAACTCACGGGTAAATTAACCAGAGTATGACAGGGAATCAGTGGTATGAAGGGATTAAGATGATTAACAATGGGTGTGACGGGAGTAAAACACTCACGGCTTTGCGTGGATATGTTTGAGACACTGGTGTAGGGCAGCGTTTCCCAAGTATTATGTTTGGCGGACCGGTGGACAAGTGGACCGGTGGACAAGTGGACCAGTGGACAAGTTTCGAAAATGAATCAGGGACCGGTTCCATATTTATTTATTATATTTTCTTTATTTGATCATAAATATTGATGTTGTGCGGACCGGTGTCATTCCATGGTCCACCATTTGGGGATCGCTGGTTAAGGGTAGGCCAGGGTCTGATTGGAAAAGGGGTGGGGGGGGTCTTACTTTAGGGGCAATGACAGGAAATGACGAATTAAATTATAAAATTTAAAATGCTACCCAATTATAAAATTGTTGTATATTTGTCCATGATTCCACGTCATCAACAGGTTCGCCAGAAAGCCAAGGCTTTGTTTGGCTACCGACTCCACATC
This sequence comes from Lymnaea stagnalis, assembly GCA_964033795.1. Lineage (NCBI taxonomy): Eukaryota > Metazoa > Mollusca > Gastropoda > Lymnaeidae > Lymnaea > Lymnaea stagnalis. The sequence continues at coordinate 422,920 of CAXITT010000074.1, forward strand.
AGCTCCATCCCAATAGTCCACATCGCCAGTGTACAGAAAGGTCAAGACAAGAGGCTGGGATTTAGGTAACATATTCTGTAGGGGATTTCATACCAACGTAAAATGCTATCGTCTCATTCGCTAATATATTTCAGTCTAACACCCGATTGCCATTGTCTAAAAATAGTGACATTACGTAACGCGATGTGACGTTTTCCGGTCTTAGGAATAACAACAAACCCTATGCTATGTATTGATAATAATATTTCACAATAACATTATTTTCTTAATCCCGCAGAGATTATTTTTAAAGTTTATAAAGGAAATGTTTAATAGGGAATAATTTAAATGGTATCATGTATGACGTCCCCGGTCTAACTTATTGAAGTCTGGACTTTGCCTTAACGTTATACAAACAAATATTTGACTCTGACTCAACTCATTTTTTTTACATTTCTTGTAGGCTCGCATTAATGGAACAACTTCTGCTGGCCACTTCCTGTTCCGTCCTGGTGGTTAGCTACAGCGGGTTCAGCATGAAGGCAGCTCAGATCAGACACATTCTCAGACCGGAAGCGGACAGTTTGTTCATCTACAGGGCGGGGAAAGTAGTACCTGTCCAGATTCACAGTTTGCAATAAGGTCACATACCAATACGCATGATCCTGGCTATGTGACGTAGACATTCAGCCAAATACGCATGATCCTGGCTATGTGACGGAGACATTCAGCCCAATACGCCTGATCCTGGCTATGTGACGGAGACATTCAGCCCAATACGCATGATCCTGGCTATGTGCCGGAGACATTCAGACCAATACGCATGATCCTGGCTATGTGACGTAGACATTCAGCCAAATACGCATGATCCTGGCTATGTGACGGAGACATTCAGCCCAATACGCATGATCCTGGCTATGTGACGGAGACATTCAGCCCAATACGCATGATCCTGGCTATGTGACGTAGACATTCAGCCCAATACGCATGATCCTGGCTATGTGACGGAGACATTCAGCCCAATACGCATGATCCTGGCTATGTGACGTAGACATTCAGCGGATTTGAGATTTTATCAAATGTGGATTATGCCAAATTCATTGAAATCCCAATGCGTCAGAATGTTCAATGGCATAACTTGACTGTTTGTGTGGCTAAGTTTATTGGGGGAAACAGTCATCATCACAGGGGTCCATGGTAATCATCATAGGAGTCCTTGGACATCTTCTTAGGAGTCCGTACCATTATCATCGGAGTCTGTACCATTATCATAATGGTCCTTGGCCATCATCATAGTAGTCGGTGGCCATCATCATAGGTGTTCTTGGCCATCATCATAGGTGTTCTTGGCCATCATCATAAGGGTCCGTACCATCATCATAGGGGTCAAGGGCGATCATCATAGGGCTCCAGTTCCATTATCATAGGGATCCATGGCTAACATATTAGGGGTCCGTGGCTATCATCGAAGGGGTCCGTACCATTATCATAGGAGTCCGTAACCATCATCATAGGAGTCCGTACCATCATAACAGGAGTCCGTCGCCATCATTATAGGGATCCAGTCCATCATCATAGGAGTCCATAGCTAACATATTAGGGGTCCGTGGCTATCATCATAGTGGCCCATGCCATCATCATAGGGGTCCGTGGCAATCATCATATGAAGTTGTTGACTCATAAAGCTTAAGAATAAGAAGTCTGCCTAGCATTTCTTTACGTCACTGGCTTGGGATTCCCATGCGTGTAAACCATTACACTACTGGGGTCACGAGCTTTGTGGGGGAAATTATAACACCGACTTCGTGCTTCATTCAAAACCATGTACTGACACCATTATTGGCGATCGCCAGTGGTGTAGCTAGAGTTGCACGGTCCCTGGTGTTCGACTTGTTTAAACATCTTAAATTAATATTTTTCTTTTATACTTTTCAAAAATTCTCGGGCCCCCTTTTGGCTTCGGGCCCTGGTGTGGTGGCACCCCCTGCACCGCTGTGGCTACGCCCCTGGCGATCGCAGTATTGTCAAGGAGGAAAAGGGTAGGGGTCAGATGTCACCCGAAATTATTAATTTACTTACTAGTCATCTAGAGAAAATAGTAACAAGAAGTGCTCCCCCACCCCACCTAACAACCAGGTTCGCAGCCGCAGACTTTTTTCACGCCCCTGAACTATAATAATGTTATGTCCCACCCACTTTTATACCGCAGATTTATAACACATTTAAATTCAGACAATTTCCTTTTAAAAAAAAGAAAATATTACGCACCAAACGCACTTTAATAACCTCTTTCCTACTTTAAAAGTTGAAAGTATTTAAAAAAAAAGAAATATACATTTTTAAAAAGAGTTTCAATGATTGACAATTAAGATAAGATAAGATTATTTTATGGATCTAAATAAATGCTAATGTGTGTTTGATTGCATTGTACGTATTCATATTCAGCACAATGATACATTATTTTAGCAAGAGCTACTTCAAGACATTATAAGTATGGACCTTTATAAGGTAAGGTAGGTTCACTCAATAAGATTTCAAATACATGTATTTAGCATCGAATGCTGTGTAAACCGTGTGGTAACTATAGACTGGCCTTAAACTTAAATATTCGGATCATCAAAAAGATCGACAGCCACGGTAATTGTTTGCACCAAATCCCTTATTTTAATCAGCGGGAGTTAGGGCTAAAATTTAATACTATTTGTACAATGTATCGAAAATTAGATTTTCTTTTTAAATAGCCCAATATTTTTATTTTATTTTTGCACACAGTTGTCTCGGGGGTTGGGGGAGGGGGGCAGTTGACGTTCCCTGGGTGGCTACCCCCCCAACTCCCCCCGAGATGCCTGAAAGAAATACTGAGACTCATGACCTTAGCTGTTATCATAATTGTAAATAGGATGTTCATTAAATTATTCGTCTCAAATGTCTTCCGATAAAATAAATATTTTGTTTTCATACAACTACGATGTCATTTGGTTACACTGCAAGATTTCTTTCATGTAGTCCCAACCCCATGGCAATCTCCTGTCATTTTGTGAGGCGGGAGTTTCGAGTCCACGTAGGTGAGCAATGGCACGACTGCACAACTGTTTCTACAGGACTAAAAAAGATACCTGTAAATTACGCAATCATTTTTCTTTAGCTAATGTCATTTTAATTCCACAATCAAACATCCACTTTCCCTGTCACGTTACTCGTAAAATCTTTAGCCCTCACATTCCGAGCCTTAACTGTGATATGGAGGTGCGTCACTGGGACGGGATTGCTAAGTTGTCACAGCCCGCTGAAGTTGATACTTTATAAGTGGTCGTAAATAAATACAAGAACAGGATGTCACCAGAGCAAGGTGACACAAGAGCAGGGTGCCCTTAATAGCAGGGTGCTACAAGAGCATCGTGCCACCAGTGCAGAAAGCCACCATAGGAGGGCATCACAAGTGCAGGGTGTAATCAGAGTAGGATAACACAAGAGCAGTGTGCTGCAAAAGCATGGGGGTTACAAGAACAGGGTGCCACCAGTGCAGGTTGCCATCAGCACAGGGTGCCACCAGCACAGGGTGCCACCAGCACAGGGTGCCACCAGCACAGGGTGCCACCAGCACAGGGTGCCACCAGCACAGGGTGCCACCAGCACAGGGAGCCACCATAGCAGGGTGCCACCAGCACAGGATGCCACCAGCGCAGGGTGCCACCAGAACAGGGTGCCATCAGGGCAGGGTGCCATCAGCACAGGGTGCCACCAGCACAGGGTGCCACCAGCACAGGGGGCCACCAGCACAGGGGGCCACCAGCACAGGGTTCTACCAGACCAGGGTGAAACAAGAGCAGAGAGTCACAAGACAAAATGAATCAAGTGAGGTATGTTGAGCTGGTTAAGATACTCTCCAAATTTAAACCTTTTACGATGACAAAAGAGAACCAAAAGAGTTTAATGGGGCAGAACAATACACAATCCCAGCAAATCCATTGTCTCTTGCAACAGAGAGTCTATTAATGTCATGTGGCGGAGATGTTTGTTATGCATTTAAAGTCTGCGGTGTATTCTGGAATCATCCTCGAACACACCTGGCATATAACACATTTATCACGTTCTAATAAAATAATAAAATATTGTGTTGTAATGTGTTGTTATTTTCCAAGCGCATGGTTGAAGATGCAATCGTTCATTATTTAAATTAAAGACTTTTCATTTAGAATCAGAGAATGAAAGGAAACTGTTTGATGCCTTGTTTATACATTATATCTTGTTGCCTTATACTTGCATATTATTATTGTTTATTAAAAGAAACATTTTCTGCGCATATAATATTATTGTTTTAACTTATGCGATTTTTTAATATAGAACATTAAGAACTTGGACCTTTAATGAAAATATTAAAAAAAAATTATTTCCAGCAACAGTAATTAAAAAAAAATCAAATTCTCATTTATCTTAAGTAAAAATCATGTTTAAACCAAGTTACGCTACTGGGTATAAACATTAAATGAAAGGGGTAAAACAGAAAAAAATAAACAAAATAAATTAAAACTGGATGTTGAGGAGGCAGCACCAGAGCCAAATTATCCATTGGGCCAAGGTGAACAACATGCCAAGACACCCTCCCCACCCCCCACCCCCCGAGTTTCCCTGGGGCTTCTTATTACCATCTGATTTTAATATGCAGATGTCTTAACAGTTCTCTAACTTAGCTTAAGCAATGTGACGTCACATGAACAGCAGAATATTATTGTAAGGCATTGCACTTAATAACCTCAAATTACATATATTTTTAACTTTAATCTTTTATACAACAAGGGGTCGTCCATTAATTACGTCAACAATTTTAAAGCAATTTTTGACCCCCCCCCCCTTATTTAAAGCAATTTTTTACCCCCCCCCCCTTGTCAACAACTTTCAAACTTTCAATGACCCCCCTATTTAATTATGTCAACATTTTCTCCCTCCCCCCCCCCCTCAAAAAAAAAAAAAAGAAATTGTATTTTAAATAAATTTATAAATACATTTTACTTTGTGCTGATCTATTTTAATGACACAAAATTATATGAAAAACATTTCATTACATACTTAGCTTGTTTATCAACAAGTTAAAAAGATGTTACACTTAAATTTTATAATGCTGAATCAATTGAAAGGTTGTTAAAAACTAAATATCATTATTTGTGATAAATAAGATTATTGTCAGTAAAGCTGACAATTATAGTATATTTTCTAGCTGCAGTCATCTTCCCAAGGAGTAGCCAGGTTTGCTCTATCGTAACAATGGACATAAGGGACATCATTTGGGTAGGGCAGAGGTGCAGTTATTCCCATTCCCTAATTTGCAGGCATTATTTAAATTGCTATGTACTGTGGCGCCCCCAGTAATAAACAACTTAACAAGCCAACCAAGTTTTGGTTTTGCACCCCCTCCCTTCCTGAAAAAAAAAATGAAATGACGCCCCTGATGAGCATAGCCTATAGTAGCTGATTTATCATTTTCATCTTGCGGCACTGATATATCGGACAAAACATCATCCTCATCTAAACATTCAGCACTTAAAATAGAATCATTGTCGGTGTGAGCAATAGTGCCTAAGATTTCTCTTTCTCCTCACATTGGTCGAATCGTTATATTGTTGAGGAGCAGGTGCTAATTTCTTACGCTCGAGGGGGCGTTGTCGGTGCTGTTGAACATGCTTTTTCAACATGACTTGTGATGCAAAATAGATGTTACAGATTTTGAAAATCCATTCAAGCACCGATGTTATTATTGTTGCTCAATTTACATTCCCTTAATTCTCAAAATATCGTATTCCAACTCTATCAATATCATTTATCTTGACTGCACATGACACTTGAATCTTGTCCTTGCTCCATACCTGCAACAGAATCTACAGGCGAAGAGAGGCCAACTTTTAACTTCTCTTGCACCAACAAAGTGTGCTAACATTCTGACCAGCCATCTGCAGTGCACAGACACACATTAAACATATCTTATATTGTTAAAAGCCTATAAATTATATGACTATTTACACTCATTTACACTTATAAATTGTTTAAAATAATGTAATAACCAGTCAATTTTTAAGATTAAAATTTTACTAGAGAAAACATGTCAACAACTGTCAAACATTTCCAACCCCCCCCCCCTATTTTTGTGACGTAATTAATGGACGCCCCCCAATTAAAATTATTTTTCAACTACGATCACTGAGAAAATCAAAACAGATATGCGAGGTCCGAAAGATGGCCTCTGATCAAGTTACAGGCCGCCACTGAGGAGGAGAAAATGGGTGGAGTGACATTGACCACGACCTACTAGAACCGACTACTCTAGTGGGTCAGGCATTGACAGTCGAGAGAATTTATGTCAAAATGTGGAGACTGGAGTCATAGAATTAGGACTACCAGGTGAAATGGGATGGAACGGAAAAAAAAAAGGTTTACTGGGGTGGCGGGTGATCTTAGTAAATGCTCCAGGGCAGGGTTTCTTAACCTTTTTGCAGCGCTGCATGCCCACCACATTGCCCCAAGCCATGCCCACCACATTGCCCCACGCCCTGCCCACCACATTGCCCCACGCCCTGCCCACCACATTGCCCCACGCCCTGTCCACCACATTGCCCGTGCGGGACGGGTGGTGTAACGGGGTGCGGCTGCCCACCACATTGCCCCACGCCCTGCCCACCACATTGCCCCACGCCCTGCCCACCACATTGCCCCACGCCCACTAAACCGTATATATTATATTGTAATACAATTTTAAAATGAAAATAATTAAATAATTTAATTATCGTATTTTTATTTCTTTAATTAAATTTTTATGAACAAGGAAAAAAATTACCAATACAAGTAATGTGCGAACAAAATTCAACAGAAACCATTTTATACTGCTGCTAATCAAAATGCATAAAAACTTATTTTTAAATAAAGCAGCAACAACTAGAAGCAAATACAATGTTCTGGTCTTCTGCACCTTAGCCTTAGGGCTGGGGAGCTACTTGTACCCCTGGTTAAGCACCACTGTTCTGGTAAAATGTCTGACACAGGTGCAGCAATTTGATATCCATGGGAGGTGAATCTCTTAAGGGTTTGTAAAGGACAGTAGTAGAGACAGGGAATTTTTATAAGGTGGGGGTGCAGAGATTTGTGACGTTTTATTTAAGGGGGGGGGTATTTTTGTGACGAAAGAGGGGGGGGGGGGTAAAATAATCGGCAAAATTTGCGTGACGTCATTTATGGATGGCCCTTTATGCAATAGTTAAAGTCATGATTCAGGCAAAAATTTATAATACAATAATATGCAGATGCGGCTCGGTTATTGACTAGTAAGGTATTTTTGTGACGAAAGAGGGGGGGGGGGTAAAATAATCGGCAAAATTTGCGTGACGTCATTTATGGATGGCCCTTTATGCAATAGTTAAAGTCATGATTCAGGCAAAAATTGATAATACAATAATATGCAGATGCGGCTCGGTTATTGACTAGTATATCAATCCACCGATAAATATGAAATACGCATTCATCGAGCCTAGCTGCGGAACCCCATGTTTGTTATGACCAGGGCTTTTATAGACATAGAGCGACCCTGGGCAGCACTCACTAGGGCTAGTTATTTTGTAATTTATAGGTCACGGAGTTTTTAGTTTTGACTGAATATTAAACAACCCTTTAGGAAATTACACTGTCCTTTTTCTGTATCATCTCCCTTAATAGTGTTTAACTTAAGGCTAACTTAATATCGGGATGCAAAAAATAGTTCTGAGACATGAAAAAAAAAGTATTATAATACTAATGATAAAATCATTAAAATTAAGTCGCTTGTTAATTGTAGTTAGACATCTATTTAAATTTTATTTAAAAATTATGTTATATATATATGTGTGTATCATCTTGATGATAAGATGGTTCATGATGCGCAGCGCTTATATTTGCTATTAAAATACTGTTGAAACGTTAAAAAAATGAATTTTACTATAATTTAAATTATTAACAGTGACAGCCCCCACGAGTAATTAAAACTAAAATTAATTAAAATATTTAAACAAATCAAATAGTCAAATGTTTCACATGATTACTTAATAAGCTGTGAATGCATTATATTTTTAAAAATTCAAATCTCAAAATCCTCTCGGAAGTTTATCTCGGTTGCTGGGCTGAGTACCGGTATTGTTGTATGCTGGACGGTAGTTGGACCTAAATCAAAATAAGTAACCATTTATGATTTACAGGTGAGTTCTGATTTCTGACTGAATCCCGGTACACCAAGTACAGCCCTCACCCCCCCCCCCATTTTTTTTCCACCTGACACCCACCCCCCCACACAAAAGATTTGTTTCCAGACAATAGAATTTTGTAGTGTTTAAACTATATTTACCATATTGTATTTAATTGTGTTATAGTATAGTCATAGTCTTATTTACTTGGACTTGACTTTGACTCAACTGACTCAACTTGAGTCTTGACTTATACTTATTATCACAATAAGTGAATAAGTTATAGTGTAAAAGTGAAGAGATAGCACCGCGTTTTTTTACCATGGCGAACTTATGTCCTAAATTTAACCGTAAACCTAACCTGAACCCTAAATCTATCACTATCGGAACCAGGGTTTACTGAGGGTTTTGAACCTATCGGAACCAGGGACAAAACACGCAATGGCAAATGATGTCAGGGTGCTATCTCTTCTCTTTAGCCAGTTATTGTAGACCCCTAAAGGGGTAAAGGGGCCGTCCATAAAATACGTCACGCTATTTTTGACAATTTTTACCCCCGTCCCCCTGTCACAAATTGTCACAAATCTCGGACCTTCCCCCTAAAGTATGTCACACTTTCGAACAAAATTTTTTAAAAATTAACACGTAATTAAAATTTAATCTAAAACACACTTCACAATTAAACTGTATTATAAAATATAAAATTTCCACTTAAAAGAACCATCACATTATTAAAATTACTTTAATAGTAGAATAGTTAATTGTCAATAATTGTCACAGTTATTCATTGAAGCAGTAACTCAATCTAGATTGAATTTGAAAACAAATATTGAAAAAATTAGACTAGACAATTATATAATACACATCATTTATCTGTTGCTTTTTCATTTACAAAAGGTGAGGTCAAGTTTTAGATAATTTCCGATTATGCAATCTTTTTACACAGGATAAGAAGCAAATTAGCGAAACTTGACCTCACCCAGTGATTAAATAATAAAAAGGAAGCAAAACAATTTGACTAAAAAAAAGACTAGATTGACAAATTATGTGACAAACTCTTGTGCTATATTGAATCTGCATATTATGGGCCTGTGAATTATGTTTAATTAAAAAATATTCACTGGACATCATCCATCCATGGTGAAGTGAAGTGTCATCCATAGTTACAACTGGCATCAATCTTTCACCATCATCGTTTCCCGGAAGGATGATTGCAGACAGATCAACTTCATCCTCATTTAGCCACTCAACATCCTCAGAATGTGCTATTTCTCTTCTGGCAATAACTGCCATGAGTTCTCTTTGCCTTCTAGCAGCGATTTTCAAAGGACTGATGCGTTTTATCTGAGTTGATTCTGGAACAGTTTGGGTTGGCACATTCTCCCGAGCCCGAGCTCTGTGTTGTCCTGCATGTTTCTTTGACATTGTTTGTGAGGCAAATTATAAGTGACATACTTTGCAAATTCGATCAAGTAAGCTGGTCAGCAAAGATGGACAATAAAGATCATATAGTTGTACTTTGAAAACTCCTGTTGATCTCGGCAAGGCTATACATAAAAAAAAGGCTTCACAACAGCATACTAGCGCTCCTAGCGAGAGGAATAGTGAACAACACATTCAGGAGATACGCATTTCAGGCTATTTTGACATAAAACTAATTCAAATGTTTCACAAAATTTTTGAAAATTATTTTTAAAGCTATTAAATTCTACTAAGAAAATAAAAAAATAAATTAGAAATAAAATTTAAAAAAAATAATTGTGTGACGTCACACATGGCCTGACCCCCCCTCCCCCCTGTCACAAACTGTCACACTTTCTTACACCCCTCCCCCCCTCTGGAGCGTGACGTACTTTATGGACGGCCCCCAAGCCTAAGAATCCCCTCATCATATATTGACATAAAAATATAAAAAGTAAGCCTGTTTTTCCAGTGAAGACTAAATTATTAGTAATTAAAGTTAAAGACACATATAATATGATATGATTAATTTAATATGAATGATTGTTATGATAATGTTTACGCGTACTACGTACCATATGTAATAAGGATAATCAGAAACTCAGTGTAACTAAATGAAAAGTTTTCATTGGTGACAAATTCAAAGCTGCAACATTTGAATTCCTTCACTTAAACTTATGTTGCGAACAACATTGTCAGTTGTTGTTTGAAAGACCTCTACAGCTCCCTACTTGCTTTGTTCAAGAAAATTTAAAAAATTTTTCTGTGTAAAACTTATTTTTATCAACACTCATACTAGATCCACAAAGTCACAAAGTTTCTATCATTATATTAATCCTATATTAATTATTATGCTATTTAATTATTTGCACACAAACAAGGAATAATTATGATTAGGACAAAGGAAGATATAAAAAAATATATATATATAAAAAAATATATATATCATGAATAATAATTCTCTAAGGTATGTATGTATGTATGGCTATAATGCTTTGTTCAATTGACAAGGAAAATACATTTTCCAGAAGTTAAAAAAAATTGGGATTCTGTTGAAGTTCATTACCTCATGTATGTTTTGTGTTTTGTCAAGTAATTTTAATATATGGGAAGTTCACGTATTGCCGCCGCCATTATTTGGCAGGTTATTTCTAGCGTACATATCGAAATATATATAGATATAGGTAGAATATCTATATAATTATAATATTTATATATTCGCCTGTGTGTTCTCACTTTTTTTGTCTATTTATAGAAATTACCCATCAGGTATCTATAATTTCATCGATGTGCAACTTTTATAAAATGAGCCATTGCCTTCTTTTCTTGACAGCTGTGTCAAAGTTCAAAGTTTTGCTAACCAACAATGATTAACTGAATTGGTAAATATAAGAAAATGGATGTGGACAAAGAGAAAAGTAATGGCCTGATAAACCTATTTTCCTATTCAAACCTTGTCCATGCCGTCTCAGGGGCTGCAGTAAGTATTCATTTTATCAAATCATGAAACATAAAGTTAAAAGAATATTTGACAAGAACAAAAATGTGCAGGTTTTATTTTTTAATTCTTCGGAAAAGTCAAAATAATTGACTTTTCATGTTTTTAAACTATCTAAAGAATTTAACTTTAACAAATATTTTATTTTTAATTTTTTTTTGTTGACTTTTAAACAAATTAACTACCTACAAGCCAAAAACAAATTACAATTACATGCCTTGAAAATATAATTTTCTTTGTCTATTATAGGGCAGTGTCATTGCCATCTCCTTATTTTATCCACTAGATACAGTTAGGACAAGATTGCAAGGTCTGTGTCATAACTAATAAATCTATAAAATAATAATATATTATTTATTTGTACAAAGCTCTTTCATCTAAGTTTGATATATTTCTTGATCCTGTAGTGTTGAAATGTAGTCTCACAGGGTTGGTGGTTTTTTATTCATTTGCAACAAAGTATATTCTTATGATCACATCTGGGCAGCCTTTGGTTGTATACGGCCCACAGACAAGTCCGTATGATTTTCGCAAATCAAATTTATTCACTTGTTCATCTGTCGTAATCCCATTAAATCTGAACACAAGTTCTTTTCCAAGAACGATGTAAACTTTAATTCAAGTTATTTATGATCCATTCCTACAATAATTCAAACATATATATATATTTAACGTGCTGCTCTATCCATATTTCAAATTTTCTTCATACCCCCTTCCCCCAACTGCCAAGGCCTTGTTGAGACAGACCCCACAAAATATCAAATTATTATTTCATACATAGCTCAGCAAGATAGATGAACACAATACAACCTTTCTACTCTCACCTCGAACAGCAACTGCCAAACAAATAATAATAATAATAAAGTTTATTTGAAAATCACGCTTCATACCCAAAGGCTCGAAGCACGGTACATAGTCTAGTACATTAAAAGAGAAATGAAACAATCTAAAATTTACCACATTTAAAAACAGACGCAACAATATAAAAACTACATATGAGCATACCAAGTAAAAGTCTTTAATCCCATTTCAACCATGAGCAACACAACCCAATATACATTAACTGGAAAAAAATGGTAGACAGCATCACCCCAGAGGGTGTTTGCGAAATAGATGTGATTTTTAAATCAGTTTTAAAGGACTCCAGAGTCTGGCTGTTTCTGAGAGCGTCAGGAAGGGCGTTCCAAATTGTTGGGCAAGCAAATGCAAAAGTGCGCTTTCCTTAAGTCTCAAGGCGAACACGCGGTATCAATATTTTTCCACCATCCCATGAGCGGAGCTGTCATTTGGGTACATAAGGCGTCATAAGTGCTTTGAGATAGGACGGAGCCATGTCATGTAAGCAGCAGTAGCACAAAGTTGTAATTTTGTACTCTATGCGAGCGCGGACCGGCAGCCAGTGCAGCTCTCTCAGAGGTGTTTTAGCATGGTTGAATTTGCGTTTGTGAAGAACAATGCAAGCTGCATTATTTTGTGCTATTTGAATTTTATCAAGGATCGTAGCTGGAAGATCCACCACGAGAGTATTGCAGTAGTCCATGCGTGATAGCAAGAATGCAAACATCAGCCTCTTTGATGCGTTGAACGTTAAGAAAGGTCTGATATGACTAATCCTGCGCAGCTCTAGAAAAATCACCTTGCAAAGCATGTTAATGTGATTTTCCATAGTTAGTGTTCTGTCTAAGTAGACACCCAGGTTTCGCACTGTTTGAGCAAACTCAATCTGTATACCTGAGAGTGAGGGTTTGTGTGTTATTTATATATTTTAGCTTTTGAGTGGTAGCAATGGGGATCAGCTCGGTCTTTTTATAGTTCAATTTAAGCTTGTTTATAGTCATCCAGTGCTTAACTGACTCCACTGTCTTCTGTGTCATACTAAGAAGCTGAGGGAACTGAGAGGGGATCACAGATATCAAAAGTTGGGTATCATCCGCAAACATGTGATATAGCATGTCAAACTGCTTGATCACTGCACCCACGGGCTGAACGTACATAGTGAAAAGCACCGGGCCTAAGACCGAGCCCTGGGGTACTCTGAATTCAATGATAGATTGCTTTGAGGTCAAGCCGTTTGCGATAACTGATTGGACCCGATTTGTTAGATAGCATAAAATCACCATATGTGAGAAGCCTCTTGGCCCCCCAAAATTTTCATCAATGACACTACCACTTAAGACACACCGTGCACAATAAAACCAACATTTCGGTGCACAACAGTTACAAGTCAGCACCCATGCCTCCCAGCATACTTTGTGAGTTGCAACAGTGCAGTCAGTGGAGATATGTAATTACATTATAGGCATGTTATTTAAAAATGTAGGAAATTATGTATGTAAAGTTTGTGTCATGCATCACCCACTAGACTAAATATTATGGGCTTTTAACAGTTATTCAACTCCTGGGTCTATTTTGAATAATTTGACAATATAAATATATTTATAAAATATATAATTGAAGAATTCTGGGTAAAAAAATGTAAATCTAACTCCAGATATTTAAACATTACAATTATTTTTTCTCAGTTGATGACCACAGACATGCCAAAAACACCTTTCAAGTTTTGAAAGAGATTTTTAAGGAAGAAGGCCTGTAAGTTTTGCTAAATATACTTTGCATTGTCTTGACCTAAAACAAGGCAGCAACAGGATCTCTGGGATATTTAATAAAATTGTTAACCCAAGGAAATTTATTATTTAATCTTAGACCAATATATGTCATATATCAAATTATACAAATTGGCATCAGAAAAACAGGCTTTTAGTTAATTTATAAGAGCATGCATTTTTCTTATATGTTATGTAAAGTTTAATTACATTTTTAAAAAAAAATATTTTAACGAAACATGGTTAATTTAAGAAATATTCTGTTGGAAGAAATTTTATCGCCTTTTAGCCCTATTTGAACTATTGAAGATGTTTTAGTGAGTACCGATAACTGAAGTTTCCATTTTGCTTTACATGAATACACTAATTAGGGTTCTGTCACTGATTTAGCACACACACAATTTGTTAAAAAATATAATTTGAACTAGGTGATGGGAAATCTCTTACCTTACAAAATGAACATATCCATTTTACAGTGCTTAAAGCTTGTTTAAAAAAAACGAAAAAAAAAAATGAGATTTCAAAAATCTCAAACATTAGAGTGTGAATAGGACATGGAAGACAATACCAACATTATTTTCATAAATTGATCACTTGTTTAAGGGGAAAAAATTGAATGAAAGGAATTATTTTAACATCTCTTCATTTTTTTCCCTTGAATATGCACATATGATTTCAGGGAAGGCATATATCTAGGTTGGTTCCCAGCTGTGACAGCACTGTGGTGCTCCAACTTTGTCTATTTTTATACCTATAATGGTCTGAAATCATCTGTCCTAACTGGCCACAAAAAGGCATCACCTCTTCTTGATCTGTCTATGGCTTTTGTTTCAGGTATTTTCAGGTCTTTTTAACTTCTTTTTGCTTAAATATTTTAATTTGGGTTGCAATTGTTTTGACATGTTTGACCTTAAATTAACTGTGTTTTACAATGTTAGGTGGTATTGGAATGTTTCAAGATGAAGGCTAACATAATAGGTTTATCTTATTTAAATTAAGCTACCCTGGTACTATTGTCTTCCAAAATATATTAAGTCCCTCTTCATGCCTTAAAAGCACCACATAAGTCCTTTTCTTGAAGGGAATTAAAAAAATATCTGCTATACCTTTGAATTGCTTCTACTTCTATGTCTCCTTAACTTCAATTCCATTTTGGGATTGTTCGCAAATTACGTCACGCAAAAAAATGACCTTTTAGACCCCCCTGTCACAAAGTGTCACAAATTCTTTTACCCCCCCACCCCCCCTTAAGTGTTTCGTCACACCTAAAAAAATCAAAACATACATAAAATTTTCATAACTAAACTAAAATTTTATTTTATTCTTTACAATTTTCCCATATTGGATTAAGATGTAGTATTGACTGTGTTGCAAAACAGCAAAGTCATCCACAAGCCAAATGTAAAATGGCCACAACAATTTTTGCATCATTTTTCGATATGCGCTGAAGGTCTGCACAACTGAGTTTCATGGTACCTATAATACCTGAGGCAATTTTGACCTCAAATTAATATTTTTAAAATTAATTGAATAAAGATTTTTTCAAAATTAGAAAATTTTAGATAAAAAAAAAAAAAAAAAGAGACTCACAAATTTGTCCCCCCCCCCATCACAAAGTGTCACAAATCTCTACCCCCCCTCCCCCAACCCCCTGCTGAGCGTGACATTATTTGCGAACAACCCCTTTGGGCAAATTGAAATACCTCAAAGGTCTTGTTAATGCAAGAAGGGAAGATGTGGTACAACAACTAGTTGTTTTCTTTTTAAAACTGCCTTGCCTTGAGTTAGATGTAGCTGGGCACATTGTCCTGATGCAACAGCAAATACTGATTGTGCCAGAGAGTTCTGGTCTTTCTTGTTGTACATCTTCTCCACAATTCCCCCGAAAGCATGTTTCTCTTAAGGAATATTTTCCACAAAGCCCGATGAAGCAGATATGCAGACTTCAAACGAAATTTTAATTGCACTGATTTGTCAACCATCATAAGGTCACAGTACAATCACTTGTAACAACTAAATGTGTGCAGACAGAGCAATATGACTATACACATTAATTCACAAGGCTCCGGAGCAGTGACAGCTAATACAGTCTCAGAATATTTCAATACCACCTTTAATTAATCGTTTGCTTTTAATTCTGCTGCACTTGTTAAAATGTTATTTTTTTATTTGTAAATCCTTTTTTCTTTTTGCCTTTCAGTAAACATAAAAATTATATTATTTGACATAGACCAAACATTACTTTCAATTTAGGCAATCTCTCTTTATTTATAACTCCACATTTTATGTTTACTTTGAATGTAATAGGTCCTTGTTTTTATCTAAACATATAATTACCATTTGTCAAATGATATGGTTTGAGTTTGAGTAAAAATAATCTAGTAATTGGTTTCCTTTGGTTATCTTTTAAGGAGTGTAGTTCATTTAGGTAATAAAATTTTACAAATTGATACTAGATTACCTTTTGCTATTGTATACTGTATATTAAATTTCTATCATAAAATTAAATGATTTTAAAAATACTTTACCCTATCAGGAAAATAGTCAATATAAAATTCAGTTACAAATTAAACTTATGGATTCCCATTATTTGAAGCTATATAAGCTTATAGTATTTCATTCTTAAAAGTCAAGCTTAGGAGTGTAAAACGGAAGAAACATTGAAAAGTCTCAGTTTGTTTGGGTAACTTCAAGTTAAAAAACATTTTGTCAAAATTTCTTAGTTGATTAAGTGGGCAGGGTGATGTGAACAATTTATCCTTTTCCTTACACATTATTTTGTTTTCTAATCTTTAATAATTTCTATATCTTTGCACATTTGCTGACTAAATGCAGTTTATAAAATAGCATTGGATGCATTGATAGATAATTACCTACCACCGGTATCTTAACAATTTGGTAATAATTTCACTGCACACAAAAAGACAAGAATTTTCTGCAAAATTCAATCATTTTAAAATGCTATCAATCCATTTTATTATAACTAACTTATATGGAGGATTGGGTTTAGTTAACACCCTAAATTTTACATTTATCTGTTCATTATGAATCTGCTAAATGAAGAGATCTATTTTGGATGAATTGAAAGTTAATTTCTAGTTCATACTTTCTCAGATATCTTCTGCTGTTTTCTTCTCTAAACTTTCATAAATCCAATTATCACAGGCAATATTATTGGGTTTCTTTTGTTGTTGTTTTTTTTTTTTGCAGGTTTCCTGGAAATGTTAAAAAAAAAAATAAAATTTATAAATTTTCCAGTCATTCTTTTATCTGACTGAATATTCTTCTAAGCATTAAATTTGTTTATTTTTATCTAATTTTTTTTGTTTTTGTTTTTTTTTTTTGCAGGTTTCCTGGAAATGTTAAAAAAAAAAAATAAAATTTATAAATTTTCCAGGCATTCTCTGATCTGACTGAATATGCTGCTAAGCATTAAATTTGTTTATCTTGATCTACATATTAGTTATAAATCCTCTTTATCTTACTTAATGTACTGTTCAATAATAAATTATTTTTTATTTGGATGTTAGTGTTTAATAATTACTTCTTTGAAAAAGTAACTGAATCATGGGAACAAAACATTTTTAAAACTTTATTCGGTTGACAGTATGAATACATTATTGGTATTCAGGTATTTTTTAGAAAAATCCATAAAATATACTTTTATTAAATTAATTTTAAGCATACAATTTTAATTTTTTTTTAGTCATTATGAATCTTAGTCATATTTTGGATGGTGTGTAAGAATTAGTTTGACAATTTGTTGAGTGATATCAGGCATTATTTTCAGTTCTGGTAATTTGAAGTTTTGCTTGTTTAGCTAAATGTCAGCTTTCCAAAAAGCTTTCTATTGATATTTCCATTCCATCAGATTGGGCATCTATCGAGGATTGGATTCTATGGCCACCACGATGTTTTTCTCCAATTTTGTCTATTTCTACACATACGCCAGCTTGCAGTATTTCCACCATTCCTTCATAGGTGACCTGACTCTCTCCAAAAACCAGCCCTCCCCATCTATGTTATTAGACCTTATCATAGCCTTTATCGCAGGTATTGTTTATGCTCTTCATTCACATATATTTTATTTTATAGCAGGCGCCATCATTACTGTCATATATTACCCATATTATAGGCTTCTTTACTAGTCCAACATAAGAGAAAGAGCTTTTCCTGCTTATGCTGTATGACGTTGCTTCTGTCTTCTTTTATTTTTTTGTATTACAAGACAACTACTGTCAAAAATGGTTCATAAAGAATTTTAAATGAGACCTGACTCCATGCTCAGAAAGCCCTGTTCCAAAGGTTGTCTTTCTTAGTGTTACAATGGGAATAATGTTACCTGATTACTCTGTGTAAAGACTTTGCTCTACTACTATTGGTTAAAATTAAATGAATACCTATATTAAATATAATCTATAAACAGTAGTAAACAGCATCCACAAAGTGTCAATGAAGGGAATTTTAATCACTAAAAATAAAAGAAAGAAGAGGTTATGGATAGTCTTAATGAATTCTCTAAGGGAATTTCTGTTGTTCATGTTTTTGACTAACTTTGCTTCGGCTATCTTCATTTTTTTTAAGACTAACCCTAAACAACCTAGTTAAGTGGAAATGGTTTTGGTAAAACCATTTTGGAACATTTTCAATTTTTTTAGTGAATATCAAAATGAGATGAAAATATATCGAAAATGATCTTATATGCTCAAAATGTTAGGCGGAATTCAGTTCTCAAATTAAATTAAATTTTCAAACCCGAAATCTATTATTGTATTTATTTCTCAAATCTTTTAAATGATTTACAAGCCGTCTCACAGTGTAATTTTTAATACTGCCATTAAATAAGATGAGAAACTTATGAATGTTGCCTGTTGTAAGTTAAAATATTAAATGACATTAAAACAACTGAACATGTCTTTGTAGTGTTACTTACAGAACAAAATTTTTGTGTGCATACAAAGAAAATTTTATTTCCTTTTGAAGACAGCAGTTTTATGTTTATTTGTCTTATTTATACTGTATTATGTTTACTGAAGTATTGGGGTCCAAAATGTCGGCCAGGTTTTAAATTAATCGTCCCTGACTGTTTTATATTTTTGCTTCCTGTATGGTACATATATCAAAATAATGTGGAAACCCGATCGAATGTTTGGAAAGTATCCTTCAAAGTAAAGAAAT
The DNA here is from genome assembly GCA_964033795.1 of Lymnaea stagnalis. Taxonomy (NCBI): domain Eukaryota; kingdom Metazoa; phylum Mollusca; class Gastropoda; family Lymnaeidae; genus Lymnaea; species Lymnaea stagnalis. Next base: position 441,837 of record CAXITT010000074.1, read on the forward strand.
GTTTATAAAGGGCCCGCTTTTTTTAAAAAAAACTGTAACTTCCTAATATAATTTCTTTCCTATGTATTTGTTGTTTTTTTCTTCTTCTTTTTAAATCTCATTTGACTATTTATCATGATTAAATAGTAACTTATATGTTTATTTTTCTGAATCTTCTTAAACTTAACACATTTTATTTTTTCATTTTAAACATGATATAAAACAGCGGCCTATTTAATGCATAGAGTTTAAATTTCGTAAAGCAACAATAGCAAAGAGATTTTTGTTCTCTTTCCACCATATTCTGTTTACCTTCTAATGATTCTCTAATTATCATTATCATCCTTCTCAAATTTTTTTACTTCTATCACTTTTTCATGTTTCCCATCTGGGCTGCTAGGAGTTGATACTATTTGTAACTATTAAAAATGTTTGTGTTAAAGATTGCAATCCGTTTTTTTATCTATCCATGTTTGGATAAATCCATGCATGTTACATTATTCCATGTTTAGATCTATCTGTTTTCTGTAGTCTATTTCTCCACAAGTTCAGCTCTTAAAATTTAATTATCTATCAAGTCCTGAAGTTATCTTTGGGACTTACTAATAATTTAAATATTATATAATATAATTTGTGTATTGCACATCTCCAGGTGTTGTAAATGTGTTTGTGACCACTCCACTCTGGGTAGTAAACACTCGCCTCAAGCTCCAAGGAGCCAACTTACACACTGCTGCATATAAGAAGAAAGATCTGCCAGTCAGAGGCTTGAACAGTCAATACAAAGGAATTATTGGTAAGTTACCCACATATGGAACAGAATAATCGGAACCAAAAGTTTTAATAAAGGAAGTTCAGTTCTGAAAAACATGAATGTGTGTAAAATTTATTTTCATACTTTTGTAACCACCTCATGTTATAATTAATTAATAATCACATTCCCTTACATAAATATAAGTAAAATAATAAAAAACAACACAGCACTTGACCAAATCCCCTACATATTTTAATGTTAGCTTGTCAATGACTCTCCAGACTGCATCCTAAAGATTATTCACTTCGAAGGGGTGAGGAAACTCTGGGGAGGCACCGTACCGTCTATAATACTTGCAACCAATCCAGCGATACAATTTATGGTTTATGAAGCACTCAAACGTTATTTCAGGAAATTTCTCAACGTCACTGTAAGTTCACTTAGAAGATAATATAAATTTTAAAGTTACTCTCAGTGTTTTTTTTATCTTAGGTCCAATATCTACTGTTTACTATGACCACATTTCAGCCATTATGGATTTGTTTTTATTACTGTAACTTACACTTACACTGTAAGTGTAAGAAATATTCATCTGTACCGTAATACAAGTTACAGAAAAGCTGACCTAAGGAGATTATCAAGATTATATTACTTGGAGATTGCCTGGAGACCTCTGACAAATTCTAGATGTTCTTATACTTATATAGCTTGTTTCACAAATTCTATCTAAATCTTACATCATTTTTAAGTTTCATTTTATATCTAAGCTAAAAGTATCACTTGTTTTATATTGAAGGAGCTCAGTGGATTCATGTATTTCATACTTGGAGCCCTTGCTAAAGCTGCTGCCACTGTAATAACATATCCACTGCAAGTTATCCAGAGCCGACTCAGGGTGAGTGCTGACATTGTATTTAATGAACATAGCTTTGAATTCCTTTGTAACTCAGGGTGAGTGCTGACATTGTATTTAATGAACATAGCTTTGAATTCCTTTGTAACTTGTCTTTCTTTTAAATTCATTATATTGACATAGGTAACTAAGGTATCAATATCCTCACATCTAAACAATTTGCCACACCTTTGCCTTCCATATAGTTGGCAAATTAATAAACCTATGTCTCAGAAGAAAGTAGCTGGTTAAAAATTACTTAATAGCTTACATATTTTTGCACATTTCAAAGACTTTCAAATCCCCAATATTTTGTTAAAATGGCACTAATAGTGCATACAAATTTTCTGTTTAATAACATCAAATAAAACATTCATAACTTAAGATTGTTAACTGTGCAGATGTGAAATAATTGTGTTCCCCCTTTTTTTTTTTACAGGCTGGGTTTGCAAAAGTTGAGGGTAGTCAAACTTTAAAGGAGAATATAATCCACCTGGTCAAGTAAGTCTTGAATTTTCTTCTACAATGTTTCTTTCATTGTTTAGCATTTGATATAAAAAAATTTCTGAGATTATAGAGTAAGAAAATTTACAAGTGCATCTGAAATCCCCTTTAAAATGTACTGATTATTAGGAATGTGTAGAGTAATCTCAGTGCCTCTGCCCCGCCTCAAAATAAACATTGGTGTCCTATACTGGAGACTGTTATGATTTTTTTCTAGGCTGTCACATGGCAGCTTTTGAACCTCAATTACATAGAAATATGACTGCATTCAATTTAAGAGCTGCTTAACTAAACTTTCATCACCAATGATGGTCCCAGAAATGAATGTTGGGTCGTTGGCCTTCTAACAAAGCTGCAGACTTGGTGCCAATATGTTGGCTTTAAAAATTAAGTCTAATTTTGTTAGAAATTTAGCAAGTAATGGCATGAACAAGTTTGTTATCTTAATCAGGTTTAAATAATTTTTAAACAGAAATAAATAATTGTCACTACTTGACTCCTCAGAACAAGAGGCTTTGGTGCACTGTATAAAGGAATGGAGGCCAAGCTACTACAGACAGTGCTCACTGCAGCACTCATGTTTCTCATCTATGAGAAAATTGCGGCTGTCATCTTTAAACTCATGGGGCTGGAAAAATGACATTTCATTATGTAATGATTATTTTTGGGATGGAGATTTTCATCACTTTAATATAACCACCAAAAAAAATGTAACAGTTATGTGTCTGAATTCCTCCTGCTGATGTTTCAGTTAATCAGAAGCCATATTGTTAAAACTGTTTTATTACTTTTATGTACTGTGATAATGAAAAGGGAGAGAATTAAATCATATTTTATAGAGAACAACTCCATTTTCCTTAAATTAAATGAAACTGACAACTTTATGAATACATTTATTTACTGAACTAAATAATTTTCAAATGTTCAAAATGCTTGATTTAAGTCCTGTGAGTTTTCTTCAATTCCTTGTATAATTTTAAAACAAACAAAAAACCCATCTGAAACAGCTAAAAATATAGTTGAATTGTAGACTTATTGGCAGCACACATTATGAAGGGTGTTTACTATAAATAGTTGTTAAATATATTGCTGAACATTAAAAAAAATTTATTATCTCATTTACATATAAAAGTTTCAGTATACTGTCTATTTTACAATACAAAATTGCATTAACTGCTGAATAAAATTTTTAAAAGCAATATGTGTGCTGGTACAGGGATGATTTATGTATAGTTATTGTTAAGGTTGTTTGTGTTTCCCATTTCTTTTTTTTTTTTCAAATTGATCGAATCAAAATAATGTTGGCTTATTTTCTCCATGCTGATATCAGTTATATAGATATTTTAAATATCTATATTAAAAACAACTATACTTTAACATTTTTTAAATATTTTATTATAGCAGTATTCAATTTAAAATGCAAAACTGCAGTATCTTGTCTCTTGTCAAACGTTAACAACAACAAAATTTAGTATGCAAAATTATTGCTTATGTTAAATAATCTATTAGTGTCTATAGTGCAGTTTGTAGATAACATTGTTCACTATAAAATAAAATGAAATAATTGAAAGGTACATTGATAACATCTTCATATATCTTTCCCTACTTCTGTGATCTGCTTACTATAGATTACTGTAAATACTGTTTTTAACATCTTCATATATCTTTCCCTACTTCTGTGATCTGCTTACTATAGATTACTGTAAATACTGTTTTTTTCAAGCTATGATAATTACATTCCTTATTTTGATGAATTTAATTTTTCAAATGCTTTGTTTTCTTTGTCTGTTCTTTGAATAAATATTTTCATCAATGGATAGAATGCCAGGCATAAATGTTTCTGATTCAGCTGCCTATCAGAAAATGTAAATCATAATTTTGTTAGTGACATGATATGTCATTTCAACTAAGTAAGTACATCCAGTGCTATCAGTTAAACCCATCATTAATGGATGTTTTTATGTTAAATGACTTACAATGGTTAGCTTCTTCAAACATAAAATGTTGTTCTGTTGTTTGTTGTTTGAGAAAATTTCATGGAATTAAATTATACATTTTTTGCATTAGACTATTAGGTTGTGGTATTTTATTTTGTATGGGCAGTTTCCAACATCTGTCTTATTGTGGCCTGAACTTTACTTTAGTTACAGAATACGATGCTAAAATGAACATGTTAGGTCTCATGGAAAAAAATTGCCTGCATCTTTCTGATCAAAAATGTTTGGATGGACAGCATTTAAAATGCAAGCATTGAATTACTTCAACATTTCATATATACATCTTAATCTTAATAAGAATTATTCTTTGAAATGATCATTGATGAATGATATGCTGATTATTGCGGATTAACTTGGTGCTAATTTCTAGGGGATAATTTTCGTGTGTGAAAATGGCAATTAGCATTAATTTTTGCGTAACAGATTACAACTGTAGTTTGAAGAACGATTCACAGAATTAATTTTATTAAACTGTATGATGGAAGTGCATCGTGACTTGAAATTGACAACTGAAAATTTAACGATAAATGTAATTTCTTCATAAATTACATTTTGGCAGAATCAAAGCAATAAAGTAATTTAATGTACAATTATTTAGTTGAGTCTAGTATTTTAGTTTCATTGCAACAATATCAATATGCTTTTAAATTCTAATTTGCTACCGTTACCGGTACTCAAACAAAAAATTTCAAATACATCTAACATGCACAAAAAGTATACTATTGGAAAGGGCTGGCCTTTAGCTTTCCAATGACACAAAGATTACCTTTTGTATCACTTACAGAAGAAAATGTATGATTTTTCAATCTGCCTTATTTAAAAATGTAAGACGTTTTTGGCCTAACACATATTATAATCTTTCTATAAAATTTAGTTTTTAACTTTCTTATTTTCAAAGGTGTAGCCATCATGAGACCCTAACAAAACAATTTAAAAAAAATAAAACTAATTGTGAATTAATTTTTATTTTTTCTTCAATTAATATGATCAGATAAGGAAAAGGTGTGGTGGTTATTGACATTTTTCAAAACCAAAACTTTTTAAAATGAAAATAAAATAGAATAACTATTCAATTAATGAAGCTATGGAAATACAATTATCCACAGTAACAGATAGTGTCCCACTGAAATTAAAGACATCTTATTAATTATCATTAAAATAACCTCATTTAAAAAAAATTGAACAAAAAGCTTCTGCGGCTAATATATTGGTAAATTAAAATTTTTCATTTTAAAACTTATAAAGCTGTAGCGATTAATTTTTCCAAAGTAACAAATAGTGTCCCATTGAATTTAAACACATTTTTATTAATTATTATTTTGTATTAAAATAATTAACCATCATATTTTAAATTAAAATAAAATTTGACAAAAAGCTACTGTGGCCGACATATTGTTACATTTAAATACATCATTTTTTAACTAATGAAGTTATTGTATTTAAATTGTACAAAGTAACGGAAAGTGTCCAGCTAAAAGTAAAGAAATTTTATTTTTTCCACTTGCGCTGTCTCAAATGCTTTTAAAACTGTTTTTTTTGCCATATTCGAAGCAAATTTGTAATTCGTATGTCTCATAAAGAACGATAACTCTGGGAGACAAGGGAAGTAATAACTCCAGTTGCAGTGCCCTATAGCCTGCTATCCCCTTAAGTTCTCTTAGACTGTGTGGAATGCTATCATTTGAAGTGCTCTTTCTTTTTGTTGTGTTTTATCACAGTCACTTAAGCTGAGGACCATGAAAAAAAGCTGGACTCTGGAATTGTTCTAACAGATCTGCTGACCTAGGGTCCAACAAACAGTTTACCTTTAATTCCTTGCATACCTGGGTTGCATTAGAAAATATTTAAAATTGATAAAAATAGCAATTTTAGAGAATATTTCCTTAACAAAAGACAAAAACAAAAAAGACTCAATTTTTTATTTTTTTTACAAAATTTATATTAAATATGTGACACTAGTTTTCTGTGACTATCTCTAGACATAAAAACGTTTTCTGTCACTATTAATTATTAATAGACATATAACAATTTTCTGTCACTATCTAGATATACAACAGTTTTCTGTGACTATCTCTAGCATAAAATAGTTTATTGCGACTAGTTTTCTGTGACTATCTCTAATTGCTGACCAATACATTTGTTAACACATAGACCAACGCACCTGTTTGAAATTTGAATGGTTAACGTGATTGGATGACACAGCCAGTGAAGCTGTTAGGTTCTCAACATAGTGTGGACTTCCAGCTGGAACAAAAAGCAGCTCTCCTAATAGAAAACATTTGGTTTACATAAGTTCAATTTTTTTATAACAGAAAGCTTTTATTAAATTGGACTGATAATTTGAGTGTAAGTATCAAATATTAAATGATGATAAAAGTGAACTCATTCTCCAGCTAAGTTGGGTTATTCCTTTGCAATTACTTTTTAGAACTTGAGTATGAAATCTGAGCCTTTAGAATTCTTAATACTAATTAAGTGATAGCTAAACGTCATAAGAATAAATTTACGTAACTGTTTTTTTAATGTCATGTTGCTTTTTTTTTTTTTTTTGGTGCTAATTTTATGTGAAGCACGGTGAGCCTTACCTAGGTTGGGGTACTGCGTTATATAAGACAACTATAATAATAATAATAAGATGCAAGGCTGTTGCTTGTGCATATGGCTCATCTGAAATTCATTATGTACATTGTCGCATTCAACTAAAATGTTATTTTTAATAATTCCTTAGCCACATATTTATTTCTCCATCATTTAGACTGACTTTTCTTAACTTTGACAGACCCCTTCGCCCTTTGGTAGAAGTTATTGAGAGTTGACTGTCTTCACACAAACGTTATTATCGCTTAAACTAGTTTAATTCAACGTCTTATTGCAGTAGAGTTTTTTTGGATATGTTTACCTGGATTTAAAATACACTGTCTTGGTTTTGTCAGTGCTAACAGAGGAAATTTCTCCATGTCAGCCTTGTCTAAGTCAACACTAAAAACGGGATCCATAGAGTGAAAATATTGAGGGTAAAGTAAGGGGAGGTCATCACCGTCAAAAAAAGTCCACCTAAAAAAATTTGACAATTATGGTACAGTTACTGTAAAGAATATTAAGGAATTTTATTGAAATTTCTCACCTGGTACAGATTATTACCAAATTTATCATGTTATTCTGATTTAACTCAGCTTGACATTTTCTTAGACCTGGTGTGAGAAACCCTAATGACATACGGTTAATGAAGCACTATAGTGTTGTAGTGAAATTGTTTTGATTGAATTTAAAAAATAAATAATAAAATGCTGTACTTCATGCTTAAAAAAACATTTTGCAAAGACAATTTTATTTTCCTTGAATTACAACACTGAGCTTAACAGTTCAATACTGTTGAATCTTGTCTACTGACCACTCTCTTTGTGGATAATCGTAGAATCTCTTTCTCTTTTAAAACTCAGTTTTATAAGAAGGTAAAATTTTTTTTTTTACTAAATTTAAATATTGTAAAGGCTGATCTGAGAAGGACTTTTCACAAACTTTCAAATCACCTTTTCTGGCCCTGGAACAATGCCATCCAAAAGTTAGAGGCAAAAGCATCAACATGGAGTTGGCTAGTGACACCTTTGGGAGCAATAAACAAGCTAGGCCAGCTGTCACGGTACAATGAACCAGGATGCGTTTGAAGCAAGAAATTGTCTGGGGGAAAACAATTAGTACAGGCATGATGTAAAAATGTGAAACTGACATTACTGGTAGCAATTTAAATTCCAGTTATATTTGAGTACTACTTTATTTGCATCATTTTCTCTTTGATAAATGATTTTTTTTTAAATTGCTAACATACTGGGCAGTATCATGTTTTATGACTAATTTTTTTATTAAAATCTCAATCACTTCATGAAAAGTTTTGTTACCAGTGTGTTGTCACACACTTGTGTTTTAAAAAGATTAACAGGAATTTTGTAATTTCCCCTCGCAAATAAGATTGACCCTTTAACTTTAATATAATCCCCTGATCTAATTAAAATTTATAAACAAAATCAAATTATCACTCCTAATGTCAATTTGTCATTGATAATGGGGATGCTCCTCCATAAAAAAACAGCCAATATTTCATTTGATACGTTTGCTGTCATTGCCAAATTTTAGTAATAAGTTTTTAAATGACATAAGATAGAAAATGTTGAAAACTATTGATGTAATGTAAAATATTCACCTTCAAAATATTCTGGTATAATAAGTTCTTCTGCTAGATGTGGGCAGTGTATAGGTAGACTCAGGTCAAAAAGATACTCATCTGTTTCACTGTTCTGTACCGAGTCGATAAAATCTCTTACCAAAACAGAACGACTTTCTTCTAGTTTAGCCCATTCAACAGAATAGGGCACAGCACTCTTCAGAAAAACTTTTAGGGACCCTAAGCAAAAAGATAAAACAATTTTACTTAAAATTGGTGACTTTTATTATACTAATAGTTGGCAATAGATCGTCAAATATGATGGGAAAATAATAGAATGAAAATGTGCAAATTTAAACATTGTTTTTAATACAAATTTACAAGAAAGAAATTAACAAATTAATTTTACCAAAATTTAACTTGACTTTTTCCCTTTCGACTTATTTGGACTTTCTTTCTGACTCATATATAGAAAAGCAATTTTGTTCTGACTGATTTATACTTAAATTTGGAGCATCAAAGAAATCAATTTGCCTTGACAGAATTTAATTTTTAATGCCAATGAGAACACTGTATAATGCCGATAGCATATAATCATTAACTACATCATAGCAAAAAGATTTACCAGTTTTTGTCTTAATATATTCAAAATCCCAAGGTTTCTTGGTCATAGATGAAACAACATCTAAAAGTATAACTGGTCTTTTCTTATCAACATAATTTTCTATAAATTCTTCAACAGTAAGATTTTTAGTAGATACTCTCTCCACCTGAAACATAAAAGAAATATAACATTTAATGTAATCACCGATCAGTTTCTTCAAAAGAAAGATATTAAAAGGGTAATACAGAGATTATATGTACTTCCATGAATAATTTAAATTTGTTTCATAAAGTTGAATGAGCTATGCTGGAGAAATGGCTAACATTGGCAAGAAAAATTTGCTTGTTACGTTTAAGAATTACCTCTGAGACACTTGGAAAAACAAGTGGATTATCTTTTACCTTGTTCATCATCTCACATTGTTGCATAAAAACCTTGCACTGTCTTTTTAGCTTCTCTTTGAGCCATCTGTATTCTGAATCTAGATACATAAGTCATGAATAGAAGATATCTGGAGTAATATCTTTTCTCTTAATTTTCTCTTAAACTTAAATCATTATTTAACCAGAAACATAACTGGAAAACTTTACATTGAAGAGATTTTATTATGACTAAAAATAATTTAATATAAAAAGGGAACATTTTACATTTTTTCTGTATAAAACAAAAAAGATGAGTTCTCATCCAGTTTTTAAATATCAAAAAATTAAAATATAAAAAACAGTGACTTTAAAATTAATTAAGGCTTTACTGTTTGGGCTCATGGTCACAGCCAACTTTATTTGCTCAAAGGCTTCATTGTAATTTCCCAACCAGTCCTCTACACTTGCAAGGGCTGCATGGATGTCTCCTATGTGCATGGATTTAGAATCACCAGCTTTACTTTGTAGCTGAAATCTTTCTTTCTTAAGAAATTCAATACATTCTTTTGTTCTGAAGTAAAAATTGTAAAAGTCATATATTTTAAAGACAAAATGCATGGATATTTATATCATTAATTAACATGGTATAATGGTATAAACATTTTCTTTATCATCATAGAATAAGACTTCTCAAATTTGCCAGAAAAATCAGTCATCAAACACCTCAAAGCCACCTATCAATGTGAAAAGAGTGCTAAGAGTTCAGTGATCCATATGAAAAGAAGGTCCAGTGTTACAGATTAATTTTAGAAAAAAAAAATAAAAAGAAAGAAATACAAGACACTTTTTTTAGAAACAAAATGTTTTGGATTAAAATTATAGTTTACCTTGAAACATTGTACAATACTGTATTAGGGCTTTTCGGTGCACTTGGGGCCTGATTAGTTACATGAACAGATTTATTTTTCCTTAACCACTTAGCAACTCGAACTGAAACTAACGATTCTGATACTTGTGAATCATACATGTCAGGATTCCGCACTTCATCAATACATTTCTGTTTCTTTATATTTTCTGATAAATGTCTCGAGTAAATCAAACCTCTTTGTGGTTTACTTTTACAATATTTTTTTCTGTTTTCATTTGTATCCTCATTTGGTTCAATTGTTATCGTTATAGGCCACTCAGTAATTGGAGTCACAATATCATCATCACTATAAGGATGCTCATTTGACATAATTGTAATAAAGGTCTAGAACTCTGCACACCTTTAAGTTGCACCCTCTCATCACAACAACCTAGAGTAAATGAGAATAAGCTATGGTTAAGGTTTAATATGGTTGGTAGTGTGTTGTTTCACACGTTGACAGATGACCTGTGTAATAAATAATTTAATAATAATTATTATGTTTAATGACTTAAAGTTTAACACGAGTCGTTCAGCTTAAGCGTCAGTGAAGATAAAGAGGTTGTGATATTACTGATAATTATTAAATTTGTCTTTGACGGTTAAATTTTTCTGCATCTCAATGAAATTTCAATCAATTAATGAAAATCAAGAGTTCAGTGGTTGCCTGGCAAGCCACAATGATGATGATCATTAGATTATGAGTCAAGACATGCCTGTCAAAGAAAATCACTGGCCTATTTCAGTAGTATTACTGACTATAGTTAAGTTATATATCTTTTTAATAGTAAAGACAGCATACAGGGTTCAAGTCCTGGGGAAAAAAATGATGGATCTCTCCAGAGATTCTCCTCCCCCTCCAGATATAATATGATAAATTAAATTTTAAATATGTAGGCCTATTTATTTCTTAGCATAAACAATGTTTAGGAAGACATTCCCAATTATAATAAATAATGATATATGCCTATTTAATATGTAATTATTTTTTTAGGCCTTGGCCAAAAATCTATATATAATATTATTATTATTATTATATTAAGGTCAAAAGAAGAATGAAATTAATTCTGAATAATATATGAATATGAGTGAGCCATGTAAAGTGTAAAGTAAATAAAAAGTTGAACAAGGTATGTAATGTTAAGGCTTGAAAATAAAAATACAAGACAATGATTAAAAGATGCATTTAAATTATTTAATTAAAGTTAAGCGTACGTTTCGGCTAAACGTCTTCTTCTGTTTCAGCAGACAATACTTGACTGATTGACTTAATAATACTGTCTTAGTCTTATTCTTACACTTAAATTTAAATTAACTTAATAATTAAATAAGCAACAGATGAATTTAAATTAGAAATAAAACTTATGGCTATGGGCTTACCAACTTATGACTTATGTTTTAGCTATATAGGCTATAGGCTATGGTCCAGTATGGTCATGGTAAAATAACAATACAATCATGATATTTTAAGACTTTGTAAACCCCAATATTTGTTTCCTGAGATTTTCTCTTTAACTAGCAATAATTTAATAATCTCTAATGTTGGAAACAGTTACTTCCACTTTCGATTTTACACAATTTCAAAAACAAAAAAACACAAAATTATTTTTAAAAATTAAAAAAAATTGACACAATTTCAATTAGTATTAAGCCTAAAAAACCAAAAGCATTGACTTTGAATAAATCTGCATTATAAAATGATCATACTATTCATACGAATATTATTTTTATGCTATTTCGATCTTTAAATATCTAAATGAATGTCCTATTTTGCAACCTATCTTGATCTGCTTAAAATGTACCGATAAACTAAATAATTTATCAGTCCCTTACAGAGCCTCAAATCATAACTAATTCCAATAGTTATTTTGAAAAGTTTGAGGTAAACGCAAATTTTATCCGGGTCTTTGCATCATGGAGAACTAGATTGTGTGTTCACCCTAATTCATGTGCTTACCAATGTTTATAGAATTGGGCATTCTAATAATTCTGTTGTTTTTTAGCAATGGAAAGGCGTAGAATTAGACGGAAACAAGGCAATACACACATTAGCCTTGCAGCAATCAAGCAATATCTCCTTTATGGGACCTACCCTTCTGGGTCTACACCGTCTGATAAACGGTCGGTGCGGAAGAGAGCAGAGAGCTTTAAAATCGAAGATGGAGAACTTTATTATATTGTCCGACCAAAGCGGGTTGAAGGAGAACCGCTTGATCAAAACCCTGGTGCAAATAAGGCTAATCTGCGGAAAGCAATTATTACACCAAAAAATCAATTGTCTGTGGCTTCTTTGGTTCATGTCCAAGGCGGAGGTAGGTCTATTTTGCCAGGGTCACCATTTTGTGGCGTCACTTTTAAATTGGGGGTCTTTCAAGTTTTAAAGAATCATTTCAATAAAAAGGGAATTTAGCAATGAGAATTTAAAAGTCAATGTTAGTGTTGATTGTAAATAAATGCTTTAAATATTAGACAAGCAACAGATTAATTTCCAGGCGCTAAGGTTAAAAAGCCAGAGAAAGAGAGCTACCTCTCCCCCCCCACCAAGCAGCTGCACTAGCCCTAGGCTCTAACTCTAGGCCACTTACTCTTACTAATAAGTCAATAACTTAGTAATTAGTATTAAAAATCCTCATAAAATAATTATAATTTGGCCTAAGCCCAGTAAAGTCTATTGAGATTGTAGGGCAATCCTCCGAAGTCCGGTCCCAAATTATTTCGTACCGGTATGAAAAAAATCCAATGCACAGTGTTTATTGTTAGAAAACAGCAGACATGTCAGTCCTAGCTTTTGCAAATAACTGTCACTTTACAAACCAGTCAGTAAATATTAAATATTGTATCTGGCGCATAGCATTTGCAAATACCAGCCGAAAACGTTCTGCTTGTGACTGTTCCACCACTGAAAGGCCCCCAAGTAGCTGGCAGACAGACCGCGACCAGTACCACTCTGATAGCGGAGTTTTCGTTTCGTTTGTATCCAAAGACCTTCAATATTTTAAGTGTGAATGTCCTGGTCTACTGGATCAACAAATTCACACGCGCGCAGATGACAGTTTGTGCATAAATCCCGTTGTTGAACTGACCAACATTTTGATATCCTCGCCAAAGCGTCCGTGACGATAGCTGTCCCTAGTAACACATGATTAGTGATAATGCGCTGAGTGTTTGTGCATCTCGACGGCCAACAACCTCCATCCAACATCGTCCACAACCGCAAACATGAATTTTAAAACAACATGATGTCTAAGACTTTTAAGTAAAGAGTAATCATTGGAAATAATTTGGGACCGGACTTCGGAGGATTGC
>CAXITT010000074.1:455461-476220 GCA_964033795.1 Lymnaea stagnalis
AATTGATAATTAAAGTATTTAACTATCAATTTGAGAAAATCATGACTATGATTTTCTCAAATTGATAGTTAAATACTTTAATTTATACTAAAACTAAGATTTCATTCTGTTTTTACATGGTCAATTTAATAACACTTATTTTTAATAATTATTTGCTTGGGCTTGAATTTAAAGGGTATAGTAAATAATTATAGAAAGGACTTGGGTCTCATAACCATTACTTTTTTAATGCATAGATAATGTGTAAGAGGTTTCGTCTTCGTTAGTGAAGTTGCTTCATCAATTTCTTTCTTTTATATAAAGTTATGCTAAACGACCTAAACTAATAGACCAAAGCATTTTAAGATTCACACTGATATTACAAAGCCATATGTCTAGGTTACCAAGATTCTATGTATTTTCTATCTATTAAGAGAATGATTTATTAAAGTATTTATTATTTGTTTGGTTCACCTTTTCAGGCACTCATATGGGGACTGAACGAACCTTTAGTGCTTTGTCCTCCAAGTATTATTGGGTGGGCATGGCTAATACAGTCAGGAAAGTGCTCAAGAACTGTGTGATTTGTCTAGCCAATCGTCCTGCCCTTTCAAAAGTACGCCCACCATCGGCTCAGTCAAATTCTTTTGCTCAAGTTAGTGAAGAGTTATCAATGCATAATAATAATGAAATGGTGGCGGAGAAACAGGAACTCTACAAAGAACCAGATCACCATGTCAGCAAACCTGATGAGGCCCCTGAAGTGATGCAATACATTGTAACAGCTGAGCTGCCTCAACCAGAACAAGTGGACTCTGACCTTGACTTTGACCCAAATTGTGCTGTGACTGATGCAGTTTTTAATCCAAGATCTGACTTTGACATTGCTCACAGATTTTGGCAAAAGGTGAGTAAATATAAACAGGTAAGCCTTTGTATAAATAGAATTTGTTTGGTGACATTGAAATTACTATAACTTTAATTCTATTATATCAAAACACAAATATTTGAAAATACTTGTTAAGTTGGTCTGTACAATACATAATCATGTAAAGAAATAATTTATTATATGAAATCTAATCATTTATATGATGTGTCTCCCCCCGGTTCTCCGGTTGACAAGCCTGTGTTGGCTTGTCGATTAGGAGGCGTCGGCCACCGACCCCCTCGTCGTTACCCGGGGGACAAATCTACTGGGCACGCCCCCCGTGGGCAGACAAGGGGTGTGCTCGGTACCTGCCGTACATAAAACAGCTCCCACAGGGCTGCCAGTTGTGATACTTCACAGCTGGAAAAATAGTCAGAGACAGGGTAGTGATCATGATTACAAGTTGCCGTTAATGGATATGAGGCGAGAGGCGGAGGTGGTAACCTCTAGCCGATGATTCTTACAATGCAGCCCTTAGAAGCTGCTCCAAGGCAACCGTTTTGTCCCAGCTACATCGCAAATTAGTTGCGTTGTGGAAACCCACTGTGGAATCCCTCTAATAGGGCATCTAACGCTTCCCCGGGATGGGTGGGGGAATATATTAGGATGTAAAATTTTCCATCCCGACTCCTGAGAAAGTGGATCGTGTGCAAACACAGTGTCGGACCGACATGTCTTTGGGTTGGGATGGCCCCCGGTGGAGACCTGGTTGAGCAGACTCGGGTATGGGGCTCACCTGACAAAGAGACATCTCCGACGTGCCGCTCCGCGGCCCGATACCGGGTTGGTGAGGGGTGTTTTGGGGAGGGCATAAAGAGCGCAAGCTCGACGGCCCGCTGATGCTATTTCTTAATGATGTGTCATATTGGCCTATACTTTGGAGGTTTTTTTAAGATTAAGACCTTGCTTACCAAATCTGTTATTTATTTCTATTGGTAGGTGGAGATTCAAATACTTGGCCCATTTGCTTACAAAAAGAAAAGGTCAGTTTATGTTATAGCCTCTTTGGACTCCTTCTCCAAATGGCCAGAGACTTGCAGGTTGGACAAGATCAATGAAAAAACAGTGTCACAGTTTTGTTTGAAGCTCATTGCCAGGTATGAATTTCTAAAAGGGAAAATAAAATTTTAAAATTAAAAACATTTCTTTAATACTGTAACTAAATACCCCAGCGAGGCTTTAAATATTTGGATTTATATTTTTATGTTTTTATTAACAGCTTATATTCAATGAATTTTAATTTTAGTAGCTGAAATGCAATATATGCTATTTCTTCAAACTCGCCATACTTTAGCCACAAGAGAAAAAATAAAAAATTCTGGCATACAAAGCACCAAGACATCACTTTTTGTGTGTGTGGTCCTATTTAAAAGATTATTATTTTTTCTAGGTATGGTGTAATGGAACAGCTGATAATACTAGAAAATGATGTCACCAAAATGCAGGCTGTGGATCCAGGAGGGATCTGTCACAATCTACATCTCTATAATGTTTTCATTTCTAAGGAGAGCGTCAACCCTATGGGTTAGTACATGATCATATTTTTGCAGTTTTTATAAATATTTAGAAGAAATATATTCACAAAAAGTTAATCATTTAAGGCCTTTCTTTTATTGAAATGAAGTATACATATTTAAAAAAAAAATTAACTCTTGTTAAAGTATATCTATTGAATTAAAAAAATAAATTATTTTGGGAATTTAAATTTAATTAATTTCAAAATAATTAATAGATGCTCAAAACAGGGATATGTAAGAGATTTACTAAAAGCAGTGAGCTAACAAGTGGTGCCTCTCAGTCTCCTTTAAATTAGCCTTTTACACAATTTTAGTTCATGATAATCTGGTCTCTATTGTAATGTATGAATACCTAAACGTTAATTCCATTATTAAGGTCTGTTGAGTTTATACTTCAGTTCAAGAAAAAAAGGAAATAGATATTCTTTTTTCTATTTCTTGATTACATCGATGCACCTTTTATTTAAAAGAATACAAATGATAAATACAACATATAAATTTTGTATCAATTAATATGTTTTTATATAAAATATAACAAGGTTTTTCTTTGCACTCGTTTTTATATTCTTGTTCATCTCTAGATGAAAGTTGGAATCGCCTTGTAGAGAATGTACAGAGATTTGTTGGTTTGTACCCAGACTTGTGGTTTGATTGTCTGGATGTGTGTCTGATCCCCCTCAGAAACTCTCTAGCCAGAAATGCTGATTTTACTCCATCATTTTTGTTAATGGGGAGGTAAGTCGATTTTATACTACCTATTCTTTTCTAATGACAGCAAGATTTTTTCTTAGGAACCACAGTAAACTCTAAGATAAGACACTGGATAATGTTGGATGTTCGTTCAAGTGATCAATCCTCTGATATGGATTGTGAAGGATTCTGCATTTAATAACTGACTCTTTGATTATTTAATTTTGGTGATTAATTTACAATTTGTCCTTTACAGCAAAATGAAATTATTGAAAATATTAGCATTAACTGTAGGGGTGTGCCGGAATCCGGTCCGGAATCCGGTTCCGCCGGATTTTGCACTATCCGGTGAAATCCGGTTCTGCCGGATTTACATGTATCCGGAACAACCGGATTCCGGAATCCGGAATATACCGGATTTCGGAATTTGCCAGATTTTGTGACTCACCGGATCATAATCTGAAATAAAAGTAATTCTCTTTCCCTAATTCCACACGATCACGATACATTAATGGATTGTTTCGAGCGTTGAGCTTGTTTAATGTTTAATATTCCGTACATACCAGAGGCTAGAATCAGCACCGCTAATAGTGGCCAATAGTGTAGGGACTTTGATAAGAAAATTTAAACTTTTTGTAAAAATAAACCAATGGCATAGTTGAAAAGATGTAATTTTTTAAAGAATTATAACACCAAAATCATATTTTTAGCTGTTGTAGTTTTAAAGTTATGAATTTTTAAAGTACGACTTGGTTTGTCATTTTTTAACATGGACTGCATCTCCACATTCTGTGATCTCATTCCGCCAATCCCGTCATGCGCAATGACTATATAGTTTATATAAGGCAACGCATTCCCTGCCTTATCACTAAAATACTGTTTAGACTTAGTTTAAACTTTCAACTTTGGCACATGAATAATTAATTAAAGCTTTCCCTGACCAATGGTTTAATAGTTTTTGCACACGGCAAACTCTTATGAATGAAACTCTGAGGTAGTACTACGATACAGTTATGCAAGTGGCTGTGAATGGTTGCCAATGACAACGTGTTGCACACGGTAAATTCTGATCATTTATAATATGGATTCTACCGGGTTGTTAAAGCTCAAATTAAAACATTCCAGTTTAAATGTCTTTAAATGCATTCTGAAACACAAGTTATCAATTATTTTGATGTAAATAGTGATAATATATTAATATTTCCTAAGTATCGTCAACTTCCGCCATTAAAAAGGGGGGCGTGGCCAACCCCATGGCGAAATTAGGTTGAGCGAGCTGCATGACCTGCTGCGGACGCGTAGAAACATGGCGTCTCTCGTAAGACACTTATCCAAATGGAACGGAACTCAAATATATATCGAAAGTACTAATTTAATAATAAATAGACACACACATCGGTAAATTAAAAACCGGAATCCGGATTATTCCGGAATCCGGATTATTCCGGGATCCGAATCCGGATCCGGCGGATTTCGCATAAGAAAATCCGGATCCGGATCCGGTTGGAAAAAACGGATCCGGCACACCCCTAATTAACTGTAATCATTAACAAGCATCTGGCTTTTGAAAGCTTTGTTTGACAAGAGGTAAAAAAAATCAGTTTGAGAGAAAAAGTTAGAAAAATATAGACAATGATTTTTAACCAAAAAAAATGAAGTTACACCTATTCTTGATGGATGTCAAATGAGGTTTGTTTTGATGTGTGTGACCTC
Source organism: Lymnaea stagnalis (assembly GCA_964033795.1). Classification (NCBI taxonomy): domain Eukaryota; kingdom Metazoa; phylum Mollusca; class Gastropoda; family Lymnaeidae; genus Lymnaea; species Lymnaea stagnalis. Next base: position 460,289 of record CAXITT010000074.1, read on the forward strand.
AACATTTAAATAGTGTCTGTACAAAAATATTTAACAAAAAAGAATGTTTTTTAAACTTTCAATGCATGCACTAAATCAATCCTAAATTTTTAGGGAACCAACATTTCCTGATTCAGTTCTTCACGGTAAGGATTCGGAAGATGCAGAAGTAGAATTAAGCCAGAAACAAATAGAGCAATCAGTAGATACGGCCATGTCCCACTATGTGCATTGTACCATCCCTGACATCAAACGTGTTCTGCCGATCCCTATACATGAGTCAAAAGAGGAGGCAGAAGCAGCAGCAGACAAGGCGACTCCTGTGAGGAAGTCTCTACGCAAATCAAAGAAATTTCATCGCCTTGCTGGTTTTGATGATGATGATGATGATGAGGCAGATGAGGATTCTGGAGCGTCTGATAACAACCCAGGCTTACAAAATGGTAAACAAATACACAACACAAGCTTACAAAATGGTAAACAAATACACAACAGAGGCTTACAAAATGGTAAACAAATAATATATAAAGACAAAGGCTTACAAAATTGTTAACAAATACATTTTATGCCTATCTTTGTAATATTATACAACCAGTCACTATATTTCAATTGTTTACCAATCAAATGAAATAAACTTACACAGTGTCACATATCAGCAAATGTACATATTCCCTCATTATAATAATTAATATAATGACATGCCACTCTATTCATTGTTGAAACTTAATTGTTTTAGTTTTGTGATTGTCACAGGTCACTCTATAAAGAAAGTCCAAAATGTGGAAACTGTGTTGACGAAAAAACTCAGTAAAAGTCCAGAATCGAACAAGAAAAATGATGATGTACAGGATCAAAGGGCAGTAAATCCATCTATTGAAACAGAACATTTGGATGAGACTTTAGAAAAGGTAAAACATTTTACTTGTTTAGAAAAAATATAAAATCAATATCCATTTACATGTTTGCATTTAAAATGGGCCAGCATGTCCTTAATTAAATTTCGTGGATGGATATTTATGGATGGATTAGTTATTGTCCAGTTCAGTTGTCAAATTTACTTTTAAAGTACAGTACAAAAATGCTCTAAGACTGTGTAACTGCTTACTGCATTGTTTGGTTGACATCTGCAGTAAGTTTAAAACTGTTTCCAGTAAACAGCTGTAAAAGAGGGAGGCCAGTACTGAATTAAACAGCTGTAAAAGTGGGATGCCAGTACTGAATTAAACAGCTGTAAAAGTTGGACGTCAGTACTGAATTAAACAGCTGTAAAAGATAGAGGTCAGTACTGATTAAAACAGCTGTAAAAGTGGGATGCCAGTACTGAATTAAACAGCTGTAAAAGTTGGATGTCAGTACTGAATTAAACAGCTGTAAAAGTTGGATGTCAGTACTGAATTAAACAGCTGTAAAAAGTGGGATGTCAGTACTGAATTAAAAATTAAACAGCTGTAAAAGATAGAGGTCAGTACTGATTAAAACAGCTGTAAAAGTGGGATGCCAGTACTGAATTAAACAGCTGTAAAAGTTGGATGTCGGTACTGAATTAAACAGCTGTAAAAGTTGGATGCCAGTACTGAATTAAACAGCTGTAAAAGTTGGATGTCAGTACTGAATTAAACAGCTGTAAAAAGTGGGAGGCCAGTACTGAATTTAAAAAAACATCTTATGGGCTTTGTTTTATTTGAGTACATTCATCATTGTATATGCAGTTTATTATGATCTCTTTGTAATCAGATGGATCTGGACACCCACTACAAAATTATTTACTTTTACAAAAAAGATGGAATTTATCCAGAAACTTGTGATGCAACATTAAAGAGGTCACTTGGTAAAGTGTCTGATAACTTTGTGTTGGAAAATGGTGATTTGATGTACAGACAAAAAGGGAAATTGAAGAGAGTTGTGATGAAAATGGAAGACCGCCTTAAAGTGATGTCAGAATCTCATATAGCGAATGGTAAATATTTTATTCAATTTTTGTTCTTGATCTGACGGTTATTTTAACTTCATCATTTAAAAATAAAAAAAGATCTGTTTTATTTGAAATTGGTTTCTTGCTCTGAGTGAAAATAGAGTTCATTCATTTATTTGTAACACAAACAAGATAAATCTTTTGATCCTTAATTGATTTATCCAAACAACTCCTACAGCACAAAACTTTGATAAATTTCTTACAGGCATGAAATGTTTTTTGATTAGACCGAATGTTATAATGTTAGCTTAATACATCTGATTTCAGGGGAACATGTGTCAATAGCAAAAGTACAAGAAGAGTTAGAGTCAAGAAATCTTTTTTGGAAGGGCCTCCATTTGGACATTCGTGCTTTTGTTAGCGCCTGCCCTAAATGTAAACATGGGGAATCTCGCAAAAGACGAAGAGCATCAAAAAAAGCTTTACGTTGGTTGCGAGGTGTTGAAGAAGAGGAAGACTCTGATGATGAGGTAATTAATTATGGTGCCTGTAAATTTAAGTAAAACATTTTTTTTACATTTGTCTTTCTTCAAAGTAATATTTTAGATGTTTCATCATATCATGTATTTTATGGCATCAAATAGGTAAAAAAAAATTTTGCCAAAATCTGGATGGTGTGTTAAGGATTTTTTTTTTTTCCGTACCATTCAGCTGAATGCATCTGGTGATCTGGGAAAAGTGACCATTGAAGAATTAGTGGATTTCTTAAAAAAGGACATCACCCCAGACTCTCTGTCCAGGTCCGAGTTGCTGACATTTAGGAAGAAGGCCAAAAACTTTAAGATAGAAAAGGGAGTGTTGTATTATTGGCCAGGTAAAAGGTGTGACTTAAAGCCAAGAAAAGTTCTTAAAACAGAGAAGGAGCAACAAGAAGCCCTCAAGAAAGCTCATGGAGGTAAATCATAAGCTATTTTATGTTTGAAATGTAATTTATAGTTTTATATTTTAAATAAGATTTATTCAAGGCAAAGGCATTAAATTGTTTGCTTATATTTCTCACCAACAATTATATATTTAAACAGCTATAAAACCAAATATGTCTCTTTCCAAGCTTATTCATTTATAATGAAACATGTCCTCCATTCATTGTAAAGTGTTCTAGGAGAATAAAAACCCTAACTTGTTTCCTGACAGATAATCACGTGGACAAAGCTGGTATGATGGAAGCCCTAAAAAAACCTTGTTTTTGGCTGTCAATGTCCAAAGATGTGGATCAGTTTCTTGCTGGATGTTGCCAAACAGAATCAGCGGATGAGGATGGAGAACGAAAGGATGAACTGCGCTTAAAACTGTTCCAGGATTATTTTGCCGGAAAGGTTGGTGGAAATAGTTTAAATGAGATCCAGGTTAAAGGGTTATTTGAAGAAACCTCCTTGCTCCCCTGTGGTTACACCATGTGAAATATTGGCTTCTTACACCTTGGGAAATATTGGCTACTTACATCCTTGGAAAATATTGGCTACATACATCCATGTGAAATATTGGCTACTTACATCCTTGGAAAATATTGGCTACATACATCCATGTGAAATATTGGCTACTTACATCCATGGAAAATATTGGCTACATACATCCATGTGAAATATTGGCTACTTACATCCATGAAAAATATTGACTACTTACACCCATGGGAAATATTGGCTACTTACATCAACTTAACTTTCAAACTTCAATTCTACCACCCAGACTAAGTGACAAATTCTTTAACTAAAGGCCGAGGCAAATCATAACGTTTGAAGAAACAGTGTCCAATGAAGTTGGATGAAACTTTCTTAATGTTAGGTAAAATATTTGAATCCTTTGGTAAAAGTCCTCTTCATAATATTACTTTTTATTGATAAGCCCCTTTTATTTTTGTGGGCAAAATGGAAAACATTTTAACAATGCCTACTCATAAATAAATTATACCAACTTTTTTATATATATATATATATATATATATATATATATATATATATATATAATATATATATATATACTATATATATATATATATATATATATATATATATATAAATATTACCAAAAAAATCAGTGTAAGATTCTGTCAGATTTAGAATAAAAGCACAAACACATGTGGTAATAAGGAGACATTTGAAAGCTAAATGGAAATAAAATTGTAAAATAGAAGGGAGGGACAAAAAGATATGACCACGAAAAAAACAAAAAGATCTTCAGGAATCTAACAAGTGGGGATGTTTATTATATTTTGTATAAGTCACTTCATATTTTTATTGGTAGCACCACTTAGAACTTAATGTAAACATTTTGATTTTCAGAATATTTGCAGTAAGCAGAGCTCAGCAGAAAAATCATTTTTAAAGAGAGGTTGGTCCTAATTGTTATGTCTTGATTTTGTGTCGGTTCAAACTAGCAGAGCAAAGATTTCATAACAATTTGTATTGAAACATCTCCTGAATTATGCTCGTCATAAAAAAACAAAAAACTTGATCCTGTGATATCCTGTAATCATGGATGGATCAAGCATTTAGAGGTAGTGATGCCAGGCGTGTAGTATCATCAAAATTCATCACACTGCTCTGTTCTTGCCATGGGATGGCCACTCCTAATTCCCCCATTGCTCTTTTCCTAATGAAATTCACACTGAGTAAGCACAGAATTAAAAAGGGGGGGGGGGGGGGGGGGGGGAGGATACTAAGCCACCCTGTCATTATACATGTGACTCAATATGAATGTATACATGTGACTCAATAGGCATGTATACATGTGACTCAATAGGCATGTATACATGTGACTGAATATGCATGTATACATGTGACTCAATATGCATGTATACATGTGACTGAATATGCATGTATACATGTGACTCAATATGCATGTATACATGTGACTCAATAGGCATGTATACATGTGACTCAATATGCATGTATACATGTGACTCAATATGCATGCGTGCATGTGACTCAATATGCATGTATACATGTGACTCAATATGCATGTATACATGTGACTCAATATGCATGTACGTAATTGAATAACATTATAGCCATTTTAAATTTAATGTTTATTTCCATTTCATTTTTTTTTTTAATGAGAACTGGGATTCGTACTTTAGGATTGTCATTGAATTGCACCCTCTTTCACCCCTATCCTTCACCGGTGTTTGCAATTTTGATGTGTAATATGGGTGTGCAAAATTTACAGTACTGGTAGCTATTATTTTTGTAGCTCTTTCGTTTTACACAGAGTATCCGTTGGCACAACCCAAGCAAGATTTAGTAGCTGCCGCCATGGAGAGTGCACAGCTTACCACAAATACTCTGAAATCACCAGAGCACATTGCCACTGATGAATCATGGGACGCACGTGGCACAGAGTCATCAAACAGCGTGGTGCCCAACACAAATGCTTCCGGTGGCTGTGACCAGAAACTCTCGTCGGATCAGCCAGCAGAGGGCGTGCAAGATGGTCAAGCCCCTAAGCCAAATGAAAATGTTGCTAAAATAGGTTAGTGACGCATCTGTTTATATGTTTATATCTGTGGTTGTTGTACAAATGAGCAGATGAATCAGCAGCCCATTATTTATTATGTAATTTTCTTGTGTTTTTAAAATTAATTAATTATATTATTTCATAATTATTCACAAAAGTAAAGCTAATTATTCACAAAGGTAAAGCTATTTGATTTACTCACAGTAAGTTTGTATGGTTACCATAACCTGGATAAGAAACAGTAGCTTGCACCCCATTGATTCCCAAACATTTGACCTGTACACCTGCACTTGAGGCATTAATACCAGGTCTCTGTGTGAAGCTGACCATCACAGGTAAAGTTAGGTTGAACTGACGCGTCATAAAAACCAACTCTGACCAGAAGGGCATCGTCAATGAGGGTATCGTAAACATCAAAGCCTGGCGGGATCCTATCATCTATGCGGCTTCCTGCCACAATTTCTCAGTTGTTGTCAACAATTTAGGGTGCTGTACAGCTAGTCTAAACCGAGTCAACCCCAAGCTTGTAGACTGCAGCTCATTCCCCACCAAAAACAACACCAGCACCCCCCGGGCGGAAGGGACTCGTTTACCTTGGACGGCAACCGATCTGAGAGAAGGCAAACTCTGAAATCAAACCTGGAGATTAGTCCCGTAGGTGGTATGATATATACAATGAAAATTCTGACAACACTGGTGTCGTGGCATAAAAAGCACAGGAAGACACACTGCTGGTCATACTGCATCCTAGTCTATTTCCAGTCGTCTTGACCAAGTCAGGCAATTGGATCAAATAGGCAAGAATGAGAGAGTGAGGCTGGTGAAATGAGCAACTCTTCCTCACTTTAAAAAAATACAGGTCAAGTCAAGACTAATACTCAAGCCTTGGTCATATTCAAGTGCGAAGGACAAACAATATTAAGATATTATGTTACATTAAAAATAGAAGCCACTAAATCATCCAAATCCCCTTCAGGATCATTTGAATCATGTGCATGGTGTGCATTAGTTAATTGCATGATGTACAAGTAATTTGTAAGAAATAACACACACACACAAAAAATCATTAAAAGGGCTTGTTGTGTCATATCAAACTTCTGAAGTTCTCACAGAATGAACAAAAATCCTGTTTTAGTGGCACTGTCATTTTGTAAGCACTGATGTAAGAGAATATAAGGCAGTTGACCCTGAAAGAAGAAGACGAGAGATGAGCGTCACAATAACACGCCCAGAAACTTACACATCTGGTGTATTTAATCAAATCTTATTAAACTATCCACTAATCTTCTATTAAAACCTCCTAGATTTATAGCTAACATCTTGATAGCACCAACTGTTAAGCAAAAGCCCATCAGCTTAAAAATCAGTAAAATGGCAGGTTATTAGTTATCTGCCGGTTAATCAGTGCAACCCTACTTGTGTCACTATCCTTGTTTTAGTTAAATATGTGCTATCTATATATGTTGGCTATACATGTGGTGGCTATATATGTAGTGGTGAGTTTCTTATACATTATTATTTAGATTATGTTTAATTTTTTATTATTTTTTTTTGCGCAAACATCAGAAATGAAGGAGGAAGGAGAGGATGAGGATGAAGAAATCGATGAGGAGGACAAAGATGAGCTTTGGAAACCTGACCACTCGGATACAGAGAAATCGGCAACACCAGGGGTAAGAAGCTATGGTTGTATGTTATTACTCAGAGCTCCTGGCCTGCGAAGAATTTTTTAATGACATTCAACAAAGTTAATAACTATCTCCCCTCATTAAGCAGCGATCAGATTTGTTGATAGAATAAATGTTTAAATTTTTTTAAAAAATTCAGTTTTAGGCTAAATGTTTTTATCAACATATGTTTAAAGAAAAGAGCACATATTTGTTGGATCTAAACTGTTGGTAATAAACTCTTTCTCTCTGTTTCTGTAAGTATCAATGCATTAAGTCAAACTGTCGGTTGTTGCTTTGTCTGTGATTGAAATAGACAAAATATCCACAACATGTCAAGTTGACTTCAAATAATCAAACTGTTGTCTAATTACAGATCTGCTTACTTTTAAGATATTGAAATGTATTTTTTCCAATACACAACAGAGACCTTGTCAAAACAATGATTTTAAGAGACCAGGTTTAAAAAATACATTCCAATAGTTTTTAGGATATATAAAAAAAAATTATAATAATTTTCAGTTGTGACTTTTAGCTCCTTTTTACAGTCCACAGTGAATGGACAGAGAATTATGATTGGTTGGATATCATCCTTAATTATATTAAGTTGGCACTTGGAGGGGAAGGGGATTGGTGTTGACTTGGGAGCATTTGGGTGTGCGTGCGATGTGTCTAAATATGTAAAATGCTTTACAAATAAGGAAATGATTGAAACAAAGTACGTGAAAATCTTAAAAAGGAACACAACAAAACAAAGGCTTCCTGCCGACATGTACGTTTTTTTGTTGGATTCCTTTTTCAGGTTTTCACATACTTTGTTTTGCTCATTTTCTTTTTTGCTAACCTGATGGCAGTCTCTCCCCCTTATTACCATTATTACAAATAAGACCGTCTTGTTTCGTAATGATGGTGATTATCCTCATTTTGTTGCTTTCTGTCGTCACAATGAACTTGCTAGATACAGCAACAGTAGTAGTAAGCATGGTCGTCCTTGTGACAGATATAGTAAACATTCATTTTTTTTTACTTTGGTGCTGTGTGATGTTATTTTGTGACATAATTATTTTGTTCATTGGCTGAACTGCGATGATTGCATTCAATTAACAGTAATTTTCATAAAATTAAAACACAAATTTGTGATGTTTTATGGTAAGTGCCATTTTTATGTATCTGCCCTTTTTTTTGGGGACAGATTATAAAAAAATTGATAACATAAGTGATCTTAAATTATAAAACAATTTTAATATTTAGTTACTAAAAAAGATAAAGGATTTATATCTTTAAACACAGCCAGGTAAAGGGAATCTAATGTGCCACAAGCATGTTGCTTAGTGTAGAATGGTGCAAAATTTTTTTTGCAGAAGTGCATTTGCATTCCTGCATTTTTCATGTATAAAAAAAAAATTCTGGGGAGGGAGTCAGCCTTGATTTCTGCTCCCCCGCCCCGCTCCCCCGCCCCATCTTTATCTATCAAAGTGGTAAAAATGACTGGCCCTTTTTTTATTTGCAATAAAGCAATGTCTTTAAATATATAAACATCAGTCATCTACTTTGGGAGGGGAAATTTTTTAGACATGGGTTGTGAAAGTTATGCTGGACATGATTCTTGTTAGGGATGGTCAAGTACTATTCTGAAACAATATTGTACTATTCTGGGAATTCCAGGGTAACCAGGTCTGTTATTGATGTTATTTGTTTGCACACATTAATGTATAAATTAACATAACTTCATTTAACGTCAGGTCCACAGTGCTGTGAAAACAATAAACATCAGGAGAAGGTGTGAAATTTGTCAGGAAGTCATTCGAGGAGACAATAATTTCAAAGGTAATTTGTAGTTTGATTGATATGCACAAATTTTGTAATTGTCTGCAACAGTTGATGGCTGTATGCAACAATTGATGAATATATGCAACAATTAAGTATAATAGCAACTATGTCATAGCTATATGCAACAATGTCATAGCTATATGCAACAATGGAGGGCTGTATGCAACATTTTATGGCTATATGCAACACTTGATGGCTGTAACTAACACTTGATGGCTGCATGCAATAATTATTTTTATAATTATAAGCGCCATTTGCTTCTTTTCAGTAATAGATGGCTATAAGTTCAATATAAATGAATTAATGTTAAAAAAAATTATTTTTCTGTTGACAGAACATATGTACAAACACACAGGAGTCAAGCCATTTAACTGTGGTCAATGTCATAAAATGTTTACAAGCATAAAAGGTCTCAAGATGCATTCCCGGAAACACACTGGCCACCGTCCATACCTGTAAGTTGTACCCTCATAATTGGCAGTTATGAACGAGCACCTTGAAAGGAGCTTGCGCCGTTTAAACAAAATATAATGTTAATTTCAACATAAATATGTTAAATATTCTGACAGAAAAAGATCAGTTGTACTGAAAATTGGATCACACTTATCTGTGACCTTTGACATAGCTTCATGTTAATTCTTATCAAAGTTTAATTTCCTTTCCTTCACAGCTGTAATATATGCGGGCGAGGTTTCCCACGATCTGCATCATTACGTTACCACATAAAGACCCATGACAAAGGAGGTGGAGTGCCGGTGGCCTGCGACATATGTCATCGCACATTTACAACAGAGAACAGGATGCAGAAACACAAGAGGTTTAAGCATCCAGCCCAGGCACCTGTCTACATGTGTGAAACATGTGGGAAAGTTTTCACTGCTAAAAGTAAGTACCTGTCTACATGTGGGAAAGTTTTCACTGCTAAAAGTAAGTACCTGTCTACATGTGGGAAAGTTTTCACTGCTAAAAGTAAGTACCTGTCTACATGTGGGAAAGTTTTCACTGCTAAAAGTAAGTACCTGTCTACATGGGGGAAAGTTTTCACTGCTAAAATTAAGTCTGCAATTTAAAATGAGTGGGGAGAAGTCCTCAGGCTTTAAACTAGGTCATCTGTAAACATTTTCTGTATAAATGACTTTGTCTCTGACAACTGTATAATTTTCTGACCCTACTTAACAACATTTGTCCCTATCTACATACAAACGTTTTCACCAACTCTTAAGTTGCCCCCTCAAAAAGCTAACACAATTCTTTGCCTCCCCAGGAAGTTTGAAACGGCACGAAGAAGCCCATCAGGGCATCAGGAAGTATGAATGTCAGTATTGTAAACGCAGCTTCTTCCGAAAGGAGTATTTAAATTATCACTTGGTGTCCCACTCTGATGAGGACCCATCACTTGCCAACTATAAAATGAAGGTAATGAAAAAAAAATGTTATATAAATAAACCAACTTTTGACTTGTTCATTTGCCATCTGGGAACCATATTTGGCTCCCCTTTAGTTTTTGATTCACTCATTGCTTGATGCCCCCTGATTTGACACAGTGTGTATCGGCAAACACTTCTTCTCTGGTAATTCACCCCCGCTAGCAAGGTTAGGTATGAACAGAGCCAAACGCTCAATAAACACTGACTTCACCTCTGACAACTCCATGAGCAGTTACACTCGGAACAATAGTAAATGCTTCACTGTGCCTCGCTGCAACACAGTCCAATGTAAACAATCATTCTTCCCATGAACAATAATTGCTTGGACAATGCCGCTGTGGACTCGACATCAATTGAGAGTTTCAAGGCTGCCCTGGCACCCGCTAGGAGCCGTTAGGATAGCCGCGTCGTTTCCCAAACCGTTGCACATATGCCTGTACATGGATGTAGCAAAGTACCCTTTCAAAAACAGATTCTGGAAGTGTATCCATCATAATACTCCCCCCCCCACCCCACCCCACCTGCACCTACTTTTAAAAATTGTCTCACATGAGTTAACTCATAACACCTGACACCTGCATTTTTCTAATAATGAGCTGTTAACATTATTCCAGTAGCTTTTAATTAAACTGAGAAATACATGTGTCTTGACTTTCCAATTGGGCCCAATGCTGAAAAATGTATGTGACACCACCCCCACCCCACCCCCCATTTGGAGGGTATAGTGACACAAAGGCTGCCATGTAGACAGTCATGTAGGAAAATGCTGTTGCAAGACTAATGCAAATTTTGAATGATACATCCCACCCACTTCATCACAGATACCTGAGATCAACTCAATCAGGGAAAATTCTTTCTCTTAAGTTAGGACTGAAAGATATAAACATTTTGTTGCTCACTGTGTACAAATTTACTAGCGTACTCCCCCAGCGATGACCAAATCTAAATGATCACTAATTGAGTCATAATTGTCATTGAGGGAGTTCATTGAAGGTTGATTTTCTACTCTAGATGTCTTGTGTTTTCATTTTTATAACTGGGAATGTTAAACGTCATCTTTGTTAAAACTATGTATTTATTTATGTCCTGAAAATGAATATGTACTAGGTAATAAAAAATCATTTTCATTTGTTCGGATCAATACAGAATTTTATCTTATCTTACCTTTTCTTATCACTCATACCAAGTGAAATGATAATAAGTAAAAATATAATATGATTGATTTTCTAGTTATTATTGATTGTAAATAGAGTTTTATCACATTTAGAAAAATCAGATAACAATGTTGAAATGATTCTTTGTTGGTGTATAAAAAAAACACACAATCTCTTTGAATTATTTTTCAGGGCAAGTTTAAGAGATCTGTGGGTACGCAGAAGAAGAGAGAGTTTCCCACAGAGTTGTCTATTGTGTGCCTTGACCCATCAGCCATGGAGGTGGCCCAGGACCAAGAGGTCTATAGTCAGTTGATAGAAGATGCCAACCAGCAGGACTGGCCAGAGGTCAGTAGAATCACATTCCTAATAGATATATTTTATTCTTGGCTAATAAATAGGTAAAATACAAAATAGTTAGCTTTGTTATAGGATTTTGCACTTGTGTTGTAGATTCTTTGTTCTATTGTATTGCAGTGCATTGTTTCTCATACAATGTATTGTATTATTTTGCAATGAATTAATCATATCGTTTTGTAGCGTATTTTTAGTAGCGCTGTGTTCTTGTGTTTGGTCGTGCATTGAAGGATTTTGTGCTGAAAAAACTTCATTCATCAAATGAATTTGATTACTGTATTTGTTAGCATTAAAGAGCTAAACAAATAAAGTTCGAATGATATTCAGAGCATTAAAGAGCTAAACAAATAAAGTTGGAATGATATTCAGTGCCGAATTATCATAGGCAGGTTTTATAAGAATGGTAAATTACAAATTATAAAATGGGCCCAATAATGAGAATGGTAAAGTAATAAATTATGAAACATGGCCAGTAATGAGATTGGTAAAGTAATAAATTATGAAACATGGCAAATAATGAGATTGGTAAAGTAATAAATTATGAAGCATGGCCAATAATGAGATTGGTAAATTTTAAATTGTGCAGCATGGCAAATAACGAGCTTATGAATCATGAAACATGGCCAATAATGAGAATGGTAAATTTTAAATTGTGCAGCATGGCCAATAATGAGAATGGTAAATTTTAAATTGTGCAGCATGGCCAATAATGAGAATTATGAATTATGAAACATGGCCAATAATGAGAATGGTAAAGTAATACATTATGAAGCATGGCCTTAATGAGATTGGTAAAGTAATAAATTATGAAGCATGGCCTTAATGAGATTGGTAAAGTAATAAATTATGAAGCATGGCCAATAATGAGATTAGGTAAATTATAAATTGTGCAGCGTGGCCAATAATGAGAATTATGAATTATGAAACATGGCCAATAATGACAATGGTAAAGTAATACATTATGAAGCATGGCCAATAATGAGATTTGGTAAATTATAAATTGTGCAGCATGGCCAATAATGAGAATTGTAAATTATAAAATTATGAAACGTTGTCAATAATGAGAATTTTCAAGTAATAAAATAGTATTAGGCATCTATCTTAATTTCTTACTTTACCAATGAACTGTTTAATGGCCTTTGAATTTTTTAAAGCAAAAAAAATATTAATTTTTAAGAATTGAATTGCTCCACCTTTTTAGAATTTTTAAAAAGTAAACTGACTGTTTCAGGTTCATGGAGAGAGGACTATAGTGTACGGACTAGAGGGGAGTCAGAGAGTGGAAGAAGTTGACCCAGAAGGGGGCACCACTATGGTCATGATGGAAGAACAGCCTAACAGTCACGGTGTGGTGGAGGTCAGACATATCATCATGCCCGGAGATGACCACAAGCAGGGCCAGCCGATGAATATCCACCACCAGCAGCCGACGCAGGATCAGGCGAGGGGCATTGAGGTCACCCTCCCCACATTCACGCTGCCCAGCGGGGGTCACCTGCAGGCCATAGAAACAGGGCAGGACAGCGTCCAGTATCATGTAGAATGTCTGCCTGGAGAGACGCTAACAGAAGCAGACATTCAGGCCATACAGATGCTAGCGCAGGCATCCCTTGGACCTCGGATGATGTCCCAATAACAATACACAGCATGTTGCCATTGCAACAAAAATCATCAATTTGTCCAACAAGGTGGCCTGTTAAATTATGTACCGTACCAAACAACTGTTCAAAGTAGGGCGCCACATTTTTTTCCCTGGAACATTTTTTAGTGGTAACATTCTTTGTATTACAAAACTAGTAAACAGTATTTTCTTTTAGCATGGCTTAATTGCATTTCATCTGGTGGAAGGAACTATTCAGTGAAGAAACTGATCAGGGGACATAATAATTCTCATCTAAAACTCCTGTTTTTTATGCCTCTGATGACTAATCCCCCCTGACTTGGTCAGGTGAAGAGGTTGTGTTTATGAGGTCGTGGGGGGTGTGTGTGTGGATCTTACTCAAGCATTGTATTTAATGATACAATGCCACTTGCACCAACTTAGTCATAACCCAGCCTCAGCAGTCTTCCCTTTCAACAATTTCATTTGTTTACTTTTTATTGAATGCAATGTGTACTCCATAATGTTCATACTTCCCTTTGATGTCTGGACATCTCTTCAACTTCCCACACATTTTGCCACTTAACTTTGTATTTTACTCTACCTTCCCAAATATAGAGCAAGTCTTCTTGAAATGAATCCATTTTCTCACTACGAATGGAGACCACTTACAGTGCCAAATTAGTTTGTTTTAATGTTGCTCTGGCCAAGTGACCTGCAACCTGGGGGCTCTGGAGCCGCATGTACCCTGTGGAAGGAGAAGATGTGGCTCTGTTGTTTTAATGTCCTGTAATGATCTGAGGCTCAAATATACCGTCTTAGCAGATATAAAGTATACAAGTGGCTCCTAACTCAAAAAAAGGTTACCGACCCCTTGCTCTAATGATACATCTAGCTACTGGATGCTATTAGCTTTGATTGCTAGAGCTACCAGAATGATACATCTAGCTACTGGATGCTATTAGCTTTGATTGCTAGAGCTACCAGAATGATACATCTAGCTACTGGATGCTATTAGCTTTGATTGCTAGAGCTACCAGAATGATACATCTAGCTACTGGATGCTATTAGCTTTGATTGCTAGAGCTACCAGAATGATACATCTAGCTACTGGATGCTATTAGCTTTGATTGCTAGAGCTACCAGAATGATACATCTAGCTACTGGATGCTATTAGCTTTGATTGCTAGAGCTACCAGAATGTCTACTTGACGATGGATAAGATTCTTACTACTTCTTACTTTAAGTAGGAATCTTGTACCAGGAATGTGTACCTAAAACAGATACCGGTACATCATTCCTTCACTTGATTACAAATACAATTGTCTTAACAGAACATAACTTAAGAATGAGCAAATTATTCATTTGTTGGTGATTAATATATTTCAACAATTATTTTGTATGTAAATTGTTTACTATTGTCACATGTGTTAATTGTAACACAAGTATTTGTATATTTTATGTCAAAGGTTTATTTGTAAATATTAAATTGATTCTTGATAAGACTATTCAGCTGTGTTCTGTGATAATATGTTGTTGATGGTTGGCCTGTCAGTGGTTGTCTTCTAGTTGATGGTTGGCGTGTCATTTTAAATATGGTTGTACTAATTTTTTTTTAACAACAAATCAATTGTTATGAGCAAAACAAAGCATGGGAAAACCTGAAAGGGGAACACAAAGAACATGTCGGCAAGAAGCCTTCTCCAGCAAACAAACAACAGTAAAAACAAAATAACAACTGCAATGCGGACAGCAAGATTCAAGATGCATTCCGTCACATTCCTATTGGTATCCACTTGGGAAAAAAATAAATTTATAATCAAAGCATTTGTAAAACATTTTTCATTTGCGTGATTTCTGTAACCAAGAAAAATATCGCTTAAAATTAAACACAGATTTCTCCATAAAAAGTTTTACAAAAAATAGCAATGTGACATAATGATAAACAAACCCTATGTTTAAAAACTCTTAATTCTTAATAATGATTAGTCTTCTAATTCAAAGTATTGTTGTCTATCAATGAAAAAAATAAGCATGACACTATTTAAAAAAAAAAAAACAGTTTGATGTTTGCAGTTACATGTTTCCCAAATTTTTATTTGCATGTTCAATTATTTCTATTAAAAAGTTTGGGTCCTATACCCTTCATCCACGTAAAAGAAAATGGACCAATTACCGAACACTAAATTCACGGAAAAATAAGTTTTATAATGCAATTTATTATACTTATTTTCCTTGAACTCCATGGATAATTTTTTTATTTAAAAAAATTAATTTTTTTTTTATTAGTAATTCTTTTTTTTTTAAATTTCATTAAAAAAAAAAAATTATTTTCCTTTTTTTTTCTTCTTTTAACGATCAAAATGACGCCTCTAGAATTTGTCACTCCAGGCATTTGATTCCTTTGATGTACCTAAGGTTGGCCATGCCTAAATTCCCTAAAACTGCACACACACAAAACCTAAAAGGGGGGGGGGGGGGGGTCTGGAGGGG
>CAXITT010000074.1:477015-495911 GCA_964033795.1 Lymnaea stagnalis
CCCCCCCCGCCGGGAGCTGTAGCTGAAAGAAACCCCGTTCGTGACCTCTGTCGGGAGTCAACACAGTATCAGAGAAATGAACGTCGTCTACTGGCGTAGGGGTGGTGAGATTGGGCGTAGTAAGTAGGTCACCGAACGTAGAGTCAGAAAATCATAGATTCGGGCACACCCTGTGTCTGGTTACCTCCCCTTCTTTGTAGCGGTGACTCTCAAATGTCATACTACGCTGTACCACGACGGTAAAGTAGGCAACGTATAATTTTTCACGTGATCGGGCACCGTAATGCTATAACTTTTGTAATTATTTGACAAGTATCAACTGTCTTTTAACAACGGGATATTTTGCATAGTATCTGCTATATTTATTGTCTTACAGTGGGAAATATACCTGTCCTTTGACCTACAGCATCGATTAAATATTACGGTATTCAAAATGGTGAGAAACTTTCGACTAGACTCACTAGGAAGTACACACAGCGATCTGAAGGCCGGTGACTTTCTGGCATACTTGCACTGGCGGATAAATTTCCATTGCATTCAGACTCAGACAACACCGGACTGTGTACCAAAGCCAAACCAAAGGGAGTGTATCTTAGAGCTAGACACCAGGGACTCAATACACCGGCTTAGGGAAATGTTTATCAGGACAGGATTCCATCACGCGACTGAAGGTAGAAGAAACATATCACTCCATTCCAATCATTAATTTATTTCCAGTGACAACCATTGTTACAATAGTGACATGTCACATTTCTATCCATGCAGTAAATGTTTCAGTTTCTGCAGTGATATCTATGTCAACATAACTTATCTACGAACGATTGGTTATATTTATTGATTATTTTCCAAACTGTTCAAAAGAGAAAAGTGATTTAAAAAAAAAATTAATCAACAACTTATTTTAAGAACATGCACTTCCAATGTGTTGGCTTACAGCACAGCCAGGCAACTGCTGATCTCAAAGTGATAGTTGCACGTCCTGCGCCCTAACGTTACAGCCTTATGACGTCACATCAACCACACAAGAAAGTGATCACGTGTGTAGTTTTATGACGTCACATCCAGCAGAGGACAGCCTGATCCTATGCCATTACGCTTCACGGCTCGTGGCGAAACTTCGCAGAAATATCTCCAAGTCGAGAGAGTTCCGTTGGCATGGAAGCTGTGTAAACAATGGCGTAAGTACCTGCACGTTTTGTAAACGATTCGAATAGTTTAGTCTTCTTCTCATCGACCGAATGACTCTCACTAGCTGTCCGGGGGGGGGGGGGGGGGGGGAAGCCAGGGCGCTTGGGGGGCCCGACGGGAGGAAAATATTGTATGGCTNTACCTGCACGTTTTGTAAACGATTCGAATAGTTTAGTCTTCTTCTCATCGACCGAATGACTCTCACTAGCTGTCCGGGGGGGGGGGAGGGAGGGAAGCCAGGGCGCTTGGAGAGCCCTACGTGAGGAAAATATTGTATGGCTCAGCTTAGCAGATGGAGCTGGTTGCCAATGTACTATAGTCGGGGTCATAAGAGGGTAATCTCAGACCCTCACCAGAATTTAAAGAACTAGATCTATACTGCGATGGAAAGAGCATGTTCGAAAGATGTTAAATGATGTTTTAATGAAAAAAAAAATAATGAGAACAATTCTTATATTTTCAATAGCTGTCATTTGAGTACTAAAAGCTGTTCTTAGATTCGAAAAAAAAATTATAAATAAATAAAAATTAACCGTGCCTTGTCTGCTTGTGATCTCTTTGATGTAACTTTACTTTTAACATCACGAACATCATGAACACCATGAACATCACGAAGATCATGAACATCATTAACATCACGAACATCACGGCCATCATTAACATCACGAACATCATGAACATCACGAACATCATTAACATCACGAACATCATGAACATCATTAACATCACGAACATCACGAACATCACGAACATCACGAACATCACGAACATCATGAACATCATGAACATCATGAACATCACGAACATCATTAACATCACGAACATCATGAACATCACGAACATCACGAACATCATTAACATCACGAACATCATTAACATTACGAACATCACGAACATCATTAACATCATTAACATCACGAACATCATTAACATCACGAACATCACGAACATCATTACCATCACGAACATCATTAACATCACGTACATCATTAACATCACGAACATCACGAACATCATGAACATCATGATCATCACGAACATCATGAACATCACGAACATCACGAACATCACGAACATCACGAACATCACGAACATCATGAACATCACGAACATCATTTACATCACGAACATCACGAACATCATCACGAACATCATGAACATCATGAACATCATGAACATCACGAACATCATGAACCTCATCAACATCACGAACATCATGCGTTTGTTTTTGTTGTTGTGTGGTAACTTTGTTTCAAAGTAAAGGCTTTCTAACTGATTCAGCTTGCCAGTGACCCACAAGTCTCTACAAAATTGTATACGATATGTACTCATTAATTTTTGGCCCTTCGCGTGCCATTAAAAATCCCCGTGTTTTCCACGCCTGACACGCGTGCCGTATGTTTCAGACCTCTACGTTCCTCCATTACTGGTGCGCCCACCAGAGAATCCGCCTGTGATATGGGCCTCGCCTTTCAGCGCCCCAACCGTTCTTACGGCATGGACACGACACTAAAAGAAAGAAACTTCAAGAAAATATCTCAGCTTTAAACTGATATAACATTAAACTCTGAAATATACAAAGCAATATACTGTTATACCATATATTATAAAGAAGGAGAAATATTATATTAATGTTGCTTATATTATTTCCCGCTATTTTCGACCTTTTTACTATTCCCCAGTCATCCGTCTCCTCATATCCCTGCCTACCACTTCCCGCCCCTGCCTACCACTGCCTACTACTTCCCACCACTTCCTACCACTGCCCATCACTTCCCACCACTTCCCACCACTTCCTACCACTGCCCATCACTTCCCACCACTTCCCACCACTGCCTACCTCTGTCCACCACTGCCTACCTCTGTCCACCACTGCCTACCTCTGCCCACCACTGCCTACCTCTGTCCACCACTGCCTACCTCTACCCACCACTGCCTACCTCTATCCACCACTGCCTACCTCCTCCCACCCACCACCACTTCCTACCCCTGCCCACCACTTCCTACCCCTGCCCACCACTGCCTACCCCTGCCCACCACTGCCTACCTCTGCCCACCACTGCCTACCTCTGCCCACCACTGCCTACCTCTGCCCACCACTGCCTACCTCTGCCCACCACTGCCTACCTCTGTCCACCACTGCCTACCTCTGTCCACCACTGCCTACCTCTGTTCACCACTGCCTACCTCTGTCCACCACTGCCTACCTCTGTCCACCACCCCTGCCTACCAACCGAGTTACTTCAAGGCCAACGCTCGGTGTGTACAAGAAGCGACGATCACACACGCACACATTTCCATTTCTTTAAGTTCTCGATCAATGATTGCGCATCGATACGTTAGGCGTGGCATTCATTCCGCAAACATTACCGTACACAGTACACGTACATCTGTACATTGAATCTTGGGGCGTGGCTCTCGAAATGGGTGGCTTTTTTTGTTGAATTGGGAAGGTGTGCCTTCTGAAATGACTTCTGTCAGTCTAAAAAGAACTTTCGGTACATCGGCAATTATTTTTTTTTTTAAACCATGGAAAACAGAAAGTTCTTGAGTGTAACATGGATAGCAAATTTGACTTTCTGAAAACATTAAGATAGCGCTTACATATGTTTTCATCGTTAATAAAAGATGTGGATTAAAAAAAACAACAACAATTCTGTGAAGTACTGTTAGGTTTGTTGTGAAGAGAACTCTCTACACTTGAAGGAAATCATTGCTGTCTGGATTGCGATGAAATTCAAAGGTAAAAAAAAAAAGAATAAATTTAAATAATGAAACTTCAAAGGTATTGGGACTAAGGCAAAACTGACCACAATAAAAATGCTTTTGACCTAATTAAAACTGGCCAGGTGGACGTTGAGTGTCCGTGGGCAAAAAGTATTGTTAAGACAGAAACAAATGATGTTTACATGGAAGATGCAGGTCGCCGTCAACAAAACAAGTTTGAGTCTGGGCCACCGCTGTAGTAAGTAAACAAACCTGATTGTGTTAGTGGTACGAGGGGGGTACAAAAGACATATGACGGCCACGGTAAACATGGTAACAGGGGGTAAAAAAGACATACGGCGCCCATGGTAAAGAACTAAAAATTTCGCCCGTATCAAGCTTGAGAAACCCCCTTTTTTTAAATATATGATTAAGATTTACCGCATGTAAGGCTGCACAAGGTGGCAGATAAGAGTGGACCATTTGAGATTATTCACTATAGCTGAACTATCGCCAGAGCTGAACTGTCACTACAGCTTGACTATCACCACAGCAAAACTCTCGCCACATCTGAACTATCACCACAGCTGAACTATCACCACGGCTGAACTGTCGCCACCGCTGAACTATCGCCACCGCTGAACTATCGCCACAGCTGAACTATCTCCACAGCTGAACTATCGCCACAGCTGAACTATCGCCACAGCTGAACTATCGCCACAGCAGAACTATCGCCACAGCTGAACTATCGCCACAGCTGAGCTATCCCCACAGCTGAACTATCGCCACAGCTGAACTGTCGCCACCGCTGAATTATCGCCACCGCTGAACTATCACTAACTGAACTATCGCCACAGCTGAACTATCACCACAGCTGAACTATCGCCACAGCTGAACTATCGCCACAGCTGAACTATCGCCACAGCAGAACTATCGCCACAGCTGAACTATCGCCACAGCTGAGCTGTCCCCACAGCTGAACTGTCGCCACAGCTGAACTGTCGCCACCGCTGAATTATCGCCACCGCTGAACTATCACTACAGCTGAACTATCGCCACAGCTGAACTATCACTACTGCTTGGCATCTAATAAGCTAAAAACAAATAAAGCGCAGCATTATTCGTCCGGCCCGCCGATTTAGCGGTCCCCCTTATGTGGAGCACACGGCAATGGTGGGCTTAGCAACATTGCTAGTACGCCCCTGAGTGCTACTAATGTAGTAATTACGTAGTAGGAGTAAATAGCCTCAAGACATGTCAGTTCAACTGCCCGTTGAATAGTTAAATAACCTCGTGACTTGTCAGTTCAACTGCCAGTTGAATGAGTAAAGATCCTTTTTAAGTTTCATTTATTTTGACAACTGACAAAACCCGGTTGTAAAAGATTAAAAGTCATGTATCAAAGGGTGTAAATCAACCATTATCATGTCATCTGTCAACAACCGTCCTCATAAACTAGCTGTTATTATGTCATGTTAAGATGAAGCTCGGTGTAGATAGTAGACTTCTGCAGGTACAGATTCGCGCCAGGAGTTCACCCATTATCTCAATGAGGGGTTTGAAACAAACAAATTGTTGGCCTTAAGAGACGCTCAAAATGGATGCTGAATCCCCCCCCCCCTCTTGTATACCAAACAATGTTTGAATGGGCAACTTTAGGCAAGCCTGTGACGGTGTCTGTCAATGTATTCGTATGTAATCGTACAACATGAACGCAACAAACACAATAATAAAACAATCTTGCTGTATGTTCACTGACAGACAGCACGCTTTAAACACATACATTTTATTCATGAGATTCTAAAAAAAAAAATAATAACATAAAAAAAAAAATCTATAAATACACAAATGAGCAGGTGTGGTCAGTAGGTCCATTCAAAGGTAAGGTGTGACTTTCAAGTTCTTCACGGTCATCATTTTGTCCCATTCCGTTAGTTGGCTTGTCGCTTGACTAAGTTTTACGACCGTGGAGATGGAATGCATATGTTTCTATTCACCGTGTGCGCGCACCGGGCCATACATAACCCTCGAAGTGGAGGGACCGTCCCAATGCAACTGTTGTTTACACGCAGTCAGTGGGGCGTCTCAATCCACCAGGTAGGTCGCAGGCGGGTGTGTGTGTGTAGCCAACAGTCTTTGAATGGAAGGCCCAGGAAGATTGGAAATGCGTGTTCGGATAGACCTGAACAGCTCTAAGATCTATTCACTGCGTGAACGTGGATGTTATGTGCGAGATAAATATCCGTGATCCACATTAACACGGCGGTATCAAAGCGAGAAAAATGGCGACACGACTAATGTGACAGTGCCCTCAGAATAAATTTAGCCATCCACGTAGTGATAATAACATGTATCCCAATATCATATCATTAAATGCGGATATCTACAAAGTGATGCTAAAATTAATATATGGATATCTACAAAGTGATGTGAAAATATTCGTGTGAATCTCTAATCTACAAAGTGATACTACAATATAGATATATGCATCACCATAGTGATACTATTTTTTTAAACGATATCTTGAATATTAATAATTAAAAAATAGTTATAAATACCAGCTGATGAAACAATATGGATGGATTCAAAGTTATAACAACTTATATGTAACCTTTAAAAAAATCTAGGCGCTGATGAACGGATACATATCTTTGATATGAAGTCCTAGGAATAAAAAATAAAGTCTCTTTAAATTGGTCTACAACGAGACGAGACGAGATTTTCGATGAAAACATTGAAACGTTTAATCAGTGAGTAAAACATAGAATGTATGGTCTTAAATAGGAATCTTCAGACTTAACACATTTTTCATTTGATTCAACAAATACCACACATAAGAACAGAACATATAATATGTGTGATGTGATAAACAACATGGAGGAGGTGGCTTGTGTGCTAATAGTACCTGGGTCACCCTGGGTCACCCAATTGTTACTGCCTCTCTAGGACATGATAAACGCCTCTGGCTTAGAGTTTAGAGGGTTGCTAAATGCAAAAAGGAAATACTTGATCAACGACTTTGGCAGCTGCTCTCAACCTGTGGGTCGCAACCCCTTTGGGAGTCGAACGACCCTTTCCCAGGGGTCGCCTAAGATCATCGGAAAACGCATATAATCTACAGATATGAAGTAGCCACGAAAATAACTTTCTGGAAGGGGGTTGCACAACATGGGGAGCTGTATTAAAGGATCGCGGCATTAGAAAGGTTGAGAACCACTGGCTAAGAGGGTTGCCAGATGCGAAAATTAAAGACTTGATCGACGCCTTTGGCTCAGAGGGTTGCCAGATGCAAAGATGAAAGACTTGATCGACGCCTTTGGCTCAGAGGGTTGCTAGATGCAAAAATTAAAGACTTGATCAACGACTTTGGGTTAGAGGGTTGCCAGATGCAAAAATGAAAGACTTGATCAACGACTTTGGGTTAGAGGGTTGCCAGATGCAAAAGTGAAAGACTTGATCAACGACTTTGAGTTAGAGGGTTGCCAGATGCAAAAATGAAAGACTTGATCAACGACTTTGGGTTAGAGGGTTGCCAGATGCAAAAGTGAAAGACTTGATCAACGACTTTGGGTTAGAGGGTTGCCAGATGCAAAAGTGAAAGACTTGATCAACGACTTTGGGTTAGAGGGTTGCCAGATGCAAAAGTGAAAGACTTGATCAACGACTTTGGGTTAGAGGGTTGCCAGATGCAAAAGTGAAAGACTTGATCAACGACTTTGGGTTAGAGGGTTGGAAGATGAAAAAATTGCAAAAAAAAAAATAAAAAAAATAAAAAAAAAAAAAAAATAGAAAAAGAAAAATGAACAATTCACACACAGAATAAGTACAGCTACTGGCTGCTGCACACCACTACACGTCTCACAACGGCCAGACAACTACATCCAGACAAGTACGGATAACCCCAACATATATGTCTTTAATTACCTAAATACATTTTGTTACACAATGTTTACACGTGTTCATTTCTTCAATTTCTTTCAGGCCTCCGTCAGGCCATTGTCCTACTGATATGGATATGTGCTTCTCTGTACATATGGGTGCACAACCAGACCCCCTGCGACCCCAGAACAGCGGGCAGTGGTCAGTTCCCGAAAGAATCGGCCTTCAAAGTCACAGAAGACGACGCCGATTTCTTCCCGTCGGACAGAGTTCCCGACCAGACGGACAGCTTCTTCACGCAAGGTTTCAAAACGGAAGTGCTCTTCGTCAATGAAGCACGTCCGTGGATGCCGCCCAACCCGCCGGAACTCAAGCCGATCACGGGCCACAAGAGCCCGTCACAAAATATTTCGGCGCTGGAACTTGAGAGCGAGGGCGTGACGTACGTCACCGCTCTTCAGAAGCAATGGATCGGTTTCCCGGAGATCGCCGGCCGGGATTGTCCGACGGCGCTCTACTCCAAGACCAACAACAGCTTCTTCCCCCAGCAGGTCAGGCGCCTCAGGCCCAGCGAGTACCGAGCCGCCAGCGCCGACTGCTACGCCTTCAGGCAGAGGTTCGGCTTCAGCCGACACCCCAAAGTGTCCAACGAGGAGAAGTATTTTCCCATCGCTTTCATCATTTTATTTTATAAGGATCTCGACCAGGTGAGTCGGACGGTACACTTTTCAAGCAGTCGCTCTCATAAAATAAAGATTAAAATGTGTGGCCAGTGCGTTGTGAGTGTTAAGACAGTTAATGTATTCATGACTCTGTTTGAATTTTAACAAACGAAACTAACTTAGAGTCTCATTTCACAAATGAAAGGTATGTAAAGTCTCATTTCACAAATGAAAGGAAGGTAGAGTCTCATTTCACAAATGAAAGGACGGTAGAGTCTCATTTCACAAATGAAATAAAGGTAGAGTCTCATTTCACAAATGAAAGGAAGGTAGAGTCTCATTTCACAATTGAAATAAAGGTAGAGTCTCATTTCACAAATGAAAGGAAGGTAGAGTCTCATTTCACAAATGAAATAAATGTAGAGTCTCATTTCACAAATGAAAGGACGGTAGAGTCTCATTTCACAAATGAAATAAAGGGAGAGTCTCATTTCACAAATGAAATAAAGCTAGAGGCTCATTTCACTTTATTTGGCTCACCTTTAAACCAATGAGAAAATAAGTGTCATTCGTTATTGATACATCAGATGATCGTACTACCACATCCATGTTGGCTACATATTATTGGATATTACTCTGTTAGTTTTGTAAGCCTGTTCAAATTATTCTGGTAAGTGCCCTACACATAGTTGACTAAACACAGACATTGTATGCTAAAAAAGTATTAACTAAACACAGACATTGTATGCTAAAAAACTATTAACTAAACACGATAATTGTAAAAGAAAAAAGTGTTGACTAATCAAGAAAATTGTATCCTTAAACGTGTTGACTGAACACGACAATTGTATACGAATCCCTCATTTAACAAACACGTTCTTTATCGTCTGCTCCCAAAGGTCCTGTTCCTCCTGCGCGCCATCTACCGTCCACACAACGTCTACTGCCTGAGCGTGGACACCAAGTCCAGCATTGAGTTTCTGGAGGCTGTCCGGGCTGTGGTCAGATGTCTGCCAAATGTGTTTGTTGCCAGCAAGCTGGAGAACATCGTGTACGCCGGGTTCTCCCGGCTGATGGCGGATATTGACTGCATGGAAGATCTGCTTCAACATCCGGTCAGATGGAAATACGTCATCAACATGCCGGGGCAGCAGTTCCCCTTACGGTAATCGGATGCCAATGTTAGCAGACTTGAAAATGATCACGATAAGTTATGCTGTTGTGTCAAAGAACAAGAAGCAAACCAAAGACACATGCAGAATATTATAGACATATGTAGCATACTTGGTCAATTGATGTGACGTGTAGCACGCTCGGTAATTTGATGTGACATGTAGCACTCTTGGTCTTTTGATGTGGCATGAAGCACATTTGGTCATTTGGTGTGACATGCAGCACACTTGGTAATTTTAAGTGACATGCAGCGCACTTGATAATTTGATGTAACAAAAAGCACACATTATCATTTGATGTGACATGTAGCACACTTGGTCATTTGATGTGACTTGTAGCACTTGTTCATTTGATGTGACATGCAGCGCACTTGGTCATTTGATGTGACACTTAGCAGACTTGGTCATTTGATATGATGTGTAGCACACTTGGTCATTTGATGTAACATGTAGCACACTTCATCATTTGATGTGACATGTAGCACACTTGGTCATTTGATGTGAAATGCAGCACACTTGGTCATTTGATGTGACATGTAGCACATTTGGTCATTTGATGTAACGTGTAGCACACTTGGTAATTTGATGTGACGTGTACAGATTGCCATGGTGGAGATTCCTATCATTATTTGATGCACTGATTCCCTGTTTAGTCTCTTGCTGTTTCTAGACCTCGGAGATTCACTGCTATCATGTATCATCGTTGTGAGAACTATAGATATAGTGGCAATGAGAACTATAGATATAGTGGCAATGAGAACTATAGATATAGTGGCAATGAGAACTATAGATATAGTGGCAATGAGAACTATAGATATAGTGGCAATGAGAACTATAGATATAGTGGCAATGAGAACTATAGATATAGTGGCAATGAGAACTACAGATATAGTGATAATGAGAACGATATATATAGAAGAAATGAGAAACATATATAGTGGCAATGAGAACCATAGATATAGTTGCAATATGAAACACATATAGTGGCAATGGGAAACTTATATTGTGGCAATGAGAAACATATATAGTGGCAATGAGAAACATATATAGTGGCAATGAGAAACAGAAATGACTTCAGTTCGTTATATCATTTCACAGTTACTATATCTATAGTTGTAACAATTCCATATTTTGTTGTGTTGCAGAACCAATCTAGAGCTGGTGCGGATATTGAAATTGTACAATGGAGCAAATGACATCGAAGGCCTTGTCGGGGATATGCTTGTGGCAGACAGATATTTGTACAAACATACATATGTTATAGACCCAGAAACGGGTAGGTTAACACATACATATCTTATAGACCTGTACATACATTATAGACTAGGGACGTGAAGAGGATTTTTGGGTCCCGAGCGAATCAAAATTTGCCCCCCCCCCTTTTCCCCGATGTCAAAATAATTGTATCAATGGTAATTGTATACAAAAAAATAAATAAATAAAAAAATCGCTCTTTGGAGCCCCGATGCGGGCAGGGCCCCGAGTGGGTTACTCGGTTGGCTCTGCACGGTCCTGGCATAAACCAGTACACAGGTTGATAAATATGTACACAATGTCTCTGATATGGTGTAATCGTGAACAAGATTAATCCGGTGAATAAATAGATAATGCTACCCAGTGGCGTAACTAGGGTTAGTGCCGCACGGTGCGAGCAGAGATTTTTGCTGGCCCCCATCTACGACAAAACCAACAAAACCTAGTTATTACCCGAAAATGCAGCGTCTCATATTAATTTAAAAAAACTGGCCTCCCCCCCACCCGGTGGGGCGTTCCGCGCCCCTTCCTACGTCACCGGTGCTACCTTTTCTCCAGGTGAGATATTTTTTTTTGGTCTAGCACCTTTTCTCCAGGTGAGATATGTTTCTTTTTGATCCTGTACCTTTTTATCCAGGTGAGATGGGTATCTTTTTGGTCATGTAACTTTTTATCCAGGTGAGATATGTATCTTTTTGACCCTGTACCTTTTTATCCAGGTGAGATAGGTATCTTTTTGGTCATGTAAGTTTTTATACAGGTCAGATTGCTATCTTTTTTTTCTTGTACCTTTTTCTCCAGGTGAGATATGTATCTTTTTTTCTTGTACCTTTTTCTCCAGGTGAGATATGTATCTTTTTTTCTTGTACCTTTTTCTCCAGGTGAGATATGTATCTTTTTTTTTTTTTTCTTGTACCTTTTTCTCCAGGTGAGATATGTATCTTTTTTTCTTGTACCTTTTTCTCCAGGTGAGATATGTATCTTTTTTTCTTGTACCTTTTTCTCCAGGTGAGATATGTATCTTTTTTTTCTTGTACCTTTTTCTCCAGGTGAGATATGTATCTTTTTTCTTGTACCTTTTTCTCCAGGTGAGATATGTATCTTTTTTCTTGTACCTTTTTCTCCAGGTGAGATATGTATCTTTTTGATCTTGTACTTTTTTCTCCAGCGAGAAATGTATCTTTTTGGTCTTTTAACTTTTTCTCCAGGTGAGATGAAAGTGAAAAAGCTGTATCAGCCCAACGACCCCCCACCCCATGGCCTGGAGATGGTCAAGGGCAGCACCTACGGGACATTCGCGCGAGCGTTCATCGAGTTTGCTCTGCACGACAAGGTGGCCCAGGATTTCCTGCAGTGGTGCAAGCTGATCAAGAGCCCGGATGAGTATTTCTGGGGAACTCTACAACACAGCAAGACAATAAATGTACCTGGGGGATTTAAAGGCAAGTGACATTTGACCAACTGCTTGACATACAGCTTTAGCTTCAATGAAGATTTATTTCTTTACACGATCTACACAATAAACCATTAAGGACTTATGCAAAATATTCACAATAAATGCCTTATTTTTCGCAACATCATTTATACTCAAACCCTTTATTAGTTTTCTATTAAATATACGCCATAAACTATTTATTACTCTTGAAGAATATTCACATGCAACAATTTATTTACACAAAATACCAAATAAAAGATGTATCCCCCTTTGCGCCTAATGTTTAATAAACAATTATCTCCCTTTACGAGCCAAATCGATTTATTATTTGAAATATTGATCATTTGTGTCCCTTACGCCCAAAGACCCGCTAACCAAACACAACTGTTTGTCCACCTCTCTACTCAGGTCACCCTCACAAAAAGCCCTGGCTGACGTCCTACTCCCTGTGGGTCACCAACCCGAACTTCAAGTGCGCCACAATCTACGTCCATAAAATCTGCATCCTGTCTCCGGAAGACTTCCCCTTGTTCATCCACCGCGGCCAGCTGTTCGCCAACAAGTTCTACATCACCCACCACCCGGCCGCGCTCCACTGCCTGGACGAGCTCCTCTACAACCAGACGCTGACGGGGAGGACGCGCGACCTGACGTTCTACAAAAATCTGCCGTTCGCCCCGAAGGCGAGCAAGGACAGGCACCGCAGCGACAAGACGGCCGCGCCATAGTCGCGACAGCAGCGCCATAGTCACGACAGCAGCGCCATAGTCACGACAGCTGTGCCACAGACGTGACAGCTGTGCCATAGTCGCGACAGCAGCGCCATAGTCGCGACAGCAGCGCCATGGTCGCGATGGCTGAGCCATAGTCACGACGGCTGAGCCATAGTTGCGACGGCAGCGCCATTGTCGTGACAGCTGCCCCATAGTCGTGACAGCTGCGCCATAGTTGTGACAGCTGTGCCATAGTCGTGACAGATGAGTAATGGTTGTTTC
Source organism: Lymnaea stagnalis (assembly GCA_964033795.1). Classification (NCBI taxonomy): domain Eukaryota; kingdom Metazoa; phylum Mollusca; class Gastropoda; family Lymnaeidae; genus Lymnaea; species Lymnaea stagnalis. Next base: position 490,307 of record CAXITT010000074.1, read on the forward strand.
AGCTCAGCAGGATTATGACTTCTGATTTGAAAAAAAAATACTTGTGACAAGTAACTTGTGGCTGTGACATCTGATAAATATTTGTCACAACTAAGGTAACGGTTGTGACGGCTGAGCAAGATATGACATGTGATAGATACCCGTGACTACCAACGTATGGCTGTGACAGCTGATGCATGGTTATGGCAATCGCTGAACGCCTGTGACGGCTGAGAGACGACGGCTGTGACAGTTAAAGGACAGGCGTGGAGAGTCCGACAGGGTTGTGACAGCTAAAACAGATCGTAGGCTGTGACAACTTAACAATGGTTCTTATGTTGTGACAGCTGAGTTAGGTTTTTGCATATGTCACGTGAATGTGACATCATAGCAGTCTTTTTTTTTCGCGGGTGTACACCTTTTAGAATACCGTCTGCAAATTTTTCTCGGAAAAGAATAGATTCCAGCTTTGCTCAAATAAATTTGGTCTTGATGTTGATACTACAAATATTTGATACCTTATGTGGAGTTTTGAACTCAGTGCAGTGTACGCTGTGCCCAGCTTAGTACAACTCAAGTGCAGTGTACTCTGTTCCAAGCTTAGTACAACTCAAGTGTAGTGTACTCTTTGCGCAGCTTAGGACTACTTAAGTGCAGCTGAACAATGGTTAGAACACTACCAAAATGGTTTTGACAGTACCAAAATGGTTGTGACAGTACCAAAATGGTTGTGACAGTACCAAAATGGTTGTGACAGTACCAAAATGGTTGTGACAGTTCAAAATTAGTTTTGTGCAGCGGTTTGATGATTGTGACATTTGATGTGCCTGGATGGTCGAGAAGTTGTTTTAGAGTAGTGGCATTCATGTGACAGCTGAGAAACAGTTGTGACAGCTGAGAAACAGGTGTGACAGCTGAGAAATAATCGTGACAGCCAAGCAATGAATGTGACAGTATAGAAAAATAATGTTGGGGAACACACTGGATCTCAGGATTGTAAGCACTGAATGCATGGATGCAAGCACTGGATGTATGGATGTAAGCTCTGGATCTCTGTATGTAAGCTCTGGAGGCATGGACGTAAGCACTGGATTTATGAATGTAAGCACATGATGCATGGATGTATGGAAAAATGTCTGGGTGTGTTATATTTAGGTGCTATTGCGCATGCTTAATAAAAATCTAATGTTAAAAATGATTTGTGTACGTTTTTTTCAAACTTCATACTTAAGACAAATATTACAATCTTCATACACATTCAGATGCCCCCGGGGCGGACAAAGATTTTTGACACCCTGCTTCCATGAAAAAAAAAAAAACACCAACCTCTGAAGATTGCGAAAATGCCACCCCTAAACATCGAGAAAGAAATGCCACCCAGGGGAGGGGGCAATATGGCAATGATATGGACTGTTATTTTTTCATAATTTTTAAAAGTTTTTTTTTTTCTTTTCAATAGTGCTACTCTTATCATTCTCAACTAGTCACCAGCTAAGATTTGACAGATAAGATTTATTTATTGATCCAATAAAATGGATTAAAAAAAATAATTACATTGCACATATTCATCTTCAGCACATAATTAAATACCAATTTTAGCCAAGAAAACATTTTACCATTATAACAAGACATCTTAAGTATTTTTCTAGCGTAGAAAATCAGCTGTAAAAGAACTCCTTTAGTGACAATGATGACTTATTAGAGATGATTTAGCGTTGGAAACTCCTTTTTGTGTGTGTGGGGGGGGGGGAGGGGGTTGCACGCTGGTACATTCGTACAGACTGGGGAACAAAGCATTTAAATATGTTTCTCCCCTCAGTTTCTCATCAATCGCCTGAGAGGTGAAATTTAATCAAAGAACTACTGGAATCACTTATTTCATGTCAAATTTAACTAAGAAATGGAACAGAATATTTGCTGTGATTGAATGAGGCAGGCATTTGCTGTCATTGAATGAGACAGGTCTTTGCTGTCATTGAATGAGACAGGACTTTGCTGTTATTGAATGAGGCAGGTCTTTGCTGTCATTGAATGAGGCAGGTTTTTGCTGTCATTGAATGAGGCAGGACTTTGCTGTCATTGAATGAGGCAGTTCTTTGCTGTCATTGAATTAGGGAGGTCGCTCGCAGATCGGATCCAACAAGTAACAGCGCAAAGCCTCACCACCTCACCATTATTCTCTCTCACCACTCCCCTTTATTCTCTCTCACCACCTCACCTTTATTCTCTCTCACCACCTTTATTCTCTCTCACCACCTTTATTCTCTCTCATCACCTCACCATTATTCTCTCTCACCACCTCACCTTTATTCTCTGTCAACACCTCACCATATTCTCTCTCACCACCTCACCTTTATTCTCTGTCACAACCTCGCCATTATTCTCTGTCCCGACCTCAAATTATTCTCTGTCAGCACCTCACCTTTATTCTCTGTCAGCACCTCACCTTTATTCTCTCTCACCACCTCACCTTTATTCTCTCTCACCACCTTTATTCTCTCTCATCACCTCACCATTATTCTCTCACACCACCTCACCATTATTCTCTCTCACCACCTCACCATTATTCTCTCTCACCATCTCACCATTATTCTCTATCCCCACCTCACTTTTATTCTCTGCCACCACCTCACCATTATTCTCTGTCACACCATTCTCAACCCATTACTGAACCTCAGAACTCACTTCAGGTCTTAAAATCTTCTCTTATCGGACATATCGCCCAATCTGTCTCGTTACCTTAGTCCATTCAATTTGCTCTCTCAATCTCTCTGCCGCTCTCAGCTCTCTGCCTCTCTCAGCTCCCTGCCTCTCTCAGCTCTCTGCCTCTCTCAGCTCTCTGACTCTCTCAGCTCTCTGACTCTCTCAGCTCTCTGCCTCTCTCAGCTCCCTGCCTCTCTCAGCTCTCTGCCTCTCTCAGCTCTCTGACTCTCTCAGCTCTCTGACTCTCTCAGCTCTCTGAGAGAGAGTCGAGAGACGGAGTCTCAGCTCTCTGCCTCTCTCAGCTCCCTGCCTCTCTCAGCTCTCTGCCTCTCTCAGCTCTCTGACTCTCTCAGCTCTCTGACTCTCTAAGCTCTCTGACTCTCTCAGCTCTCTGCCTCTCTCAGCTCTCTGCCTCTCTCAGCTCTCTGACTCTCTCAGCTCTCTGACTCTCTCAGCTCTCTGCCTCTCTTATTACTTATGCCTATCTTTTTTATCTTTCTGTCTGCCTCTCTCATTTTTCTGTCTTTTCTCATTTTCTTCTCTCTCTCTCTTTCACTCTCTCTCACTCTCTCTGACTCTCCCAATATTCCCCGCTTTAACCCCCACAATCTCCACCTCCACAATCACAACATCCATTGTTCCAATGGTCCACTCCATCACCGTCACTCGGTCAGTGCTCAGACGGATGGTGCGGCTGTTGTCTTCGGTTAGTGTGCCGCCCATAGATGACGTACGCTAAAACAGGGCATATTTTAACCCCGTCGCCCTATCACACCATTACATTTTTGTACACCCTCCTGTACGCGTGTGTGTACAGAATTTATGAGCTTCACGAAACCCCTCCCCTTTTTTTACCCCGGGAGGGGGGGGGAAAGAATAACAATAAATAAATAAATCCATTTATTAACGGAAAGCTGTGACGCAAAGGGAAATGAAACGACAGCACTGTGAACAGCCATCAAGTCACAGCACTGTGAACAGCCATCAAGTCACAGCACTGTAAACAGCCATCAAGTCACAGCCCTGTAAACAGCCATCAAGTCACAGCACTGTAAACAGCCATCAAGTCACAACACTGTAAACAGCCATCAAGTCACAGTACTGTAAACAGCCATCAAGTCACAACACTGTAAACAGCCATCAAGTCACAGTACTGTAAACAGCCATCAAGTCACAGCACTGTAAACAGCCATCAAGTCACAGCACTGTAAACAGCCATCAAGTCACAGCACTGTAAACAGCCATCAAGTCACAGCACTGTAAACAGCCATCAAGTCACAGCACAGTAAACAGCCATCAAGTCACAGCACTGTAAACAGCCATCAAGTCACAGCACTGAACAGTCATCAAGTCACAGCACTGTATACAGTCATCAAGTCACAGCACTGTCAACAGCCATCAAGTCACAGCACTGTAAACAGTCATCAAGTCACAGCACTGTAAACAGTCATCATTGTATATTTATAGACAAACTTTGATTCAGTGGGGTCAGCAGCCTTTGTGTGTGTGTGCATTGGAGTGAGAGTCAGTGTGTGTGTTTGAGTGAGTGAGTGAGTGTAAGGAGCCATTGATATAAATTATATGAGTTTTGATTTTGTATACATCTGCTAAGATAATACAGTTATCCAAAACTGGTCTACAGCACCTCAAACACAGGTATGGATAAAGGAACGGATGGATGAAATGGGTGGAGAACCGGATAGGGTTTCACGTTGTTGATTGCCAATAACTGATCCCGCTGACAGGTCTCCGCCACCGGTCCCCAACCACCGGTCCCCACCACCGCTGTCACACGCTGGGCCAAGACGGACAAGATGCAAACACGCGCGCGCGCGCGCCGAGTGGCGCCTTTAAAGAGAAAGATCGATTTGATTGACCTTTTCAGGAGCCATGATCGGAGTTGCCATGGTTACAGGGCGAGCTCAGGAGATTCCGCGTCACCGAAGAGGGGTGGGGGTGGATTGGTGGGGTGGGGGGAGTGAGTGAGACAGGGGGAAGAACTGACGGCTGTGTGGTGCTTGTCTCCCGTACTTAGCTACAGACTGACTGCGCGGGGTCCTTGGGGGATGTTTTATATAAGTGGCACTGGATGTATCGTGTGAGGTTAGCACGGGGTGTACCATATGAGTAGCACTGGATGTATCATGTGATAGCAGCACTGGATGTATCATGTGAGTCAAGCACTTGAGGTATTATGTGAGTTTAGCACTAAGTGTATCATGCGATTTTAGCACTGAATTTATCATGTGAGATTAGCACTGAATGTATCACGTGAGTTTAGCACTGGGTGTATCATGTGAGTTTAGCACTGAATGTATCATGTGAGATTAGCACTGAATGTATCATTTGAGTTTAGCACTGAATGCATCATGTGAGTTTGGCACTGACTGTATCATGTAAGTTTAGCAGTGAATGTATCATCTAAGTTTAGCACTGAATGCATCATGTAAGTTTAGCACTGAATATAATCATGTAAGTTTAGCACTGAATGTATCATGTGAGTGTAGCACTAAGCGTATCATACAAGTAGCACTGGAATTATCATGCGAGTTTATCATTGAGTGCATCATGGGAGTTGAGCACTGAGTGTATCATGTGAGTTCAGCACTGAGTGTTTCCGTATACACACTGATTTTGTGCTTTATGTACAAATCTATCGTGTGTACACATCTTAACGTTTCACCTCGTCTTTATTTTCACATATTTATCATAGGGTATACGTCTATCCACAGTGTATCTTGATCACTGCCGTACAGATTTCATTACGCGTGTACGCATCGATTTCAGTGCGAGTGTACGCATTGAGTTCACTCCGTGTCTGTGAAGGCTATATGCTGTATTGGGAAGGGGGAAGGGGGAAGGGGGAAGGGGGAAGGGGGGAAGGGGGGGGGGCTAGTGATAATTAAATTGTTTTGACTCGTTA
>CAXITT010000074.1:500583-512920 GCA_964033795.1 Lymnaea stagnalis
TCTCTCCATAATTACCACGAACGGGTTCTGTCTTAAAGGTAAACGTGATCGAGTGTTCTCTCCATAATTACCACGAACGGGTTCTGTCTTAAAGGTAAACGTGATCGAGTGTTCTCTCCATAATTACTGCGAACGAGTTCTGTCTTAAAGGTAAACGTGATCGAGTGTTCTCTCCATAATTACTACGAACGGGTTCTGTCTTAAAGGTAAACGTGATCGAGTGTTCTCTCCATAATTACCACGAACGGGTTCTGTCTTAAAGGTAAACGTGATCGAGTGTTCTCTCCATAATTACCACGAACGGGTTCTGTCTTAAAGGTAAACGTGATCGAGTGTTCTCTCCATAATTACTACGAACGGGTTCTGTCTTAAAGGTAAACGTGATCGAGTGTTCTCTCCATAATTACTACGAACGGGTTCTGTCTTAAAGGTAAACGTGATCGAGTGTTCTCTCCATAATTACTAGGAACGGGTTCTGTCTTAAAGGTAAACGTGATCGAGTGTTCTCTCCATAATTACCACGAACGAGTTCTGTCTTAAAGGTAAACGTGATCGATCCGTCCTGAAAATGGTAAGTAATGAAAACATTCAAAAGTTTCGTCTTTTGTCTTTATACATACTTAAACAAGAACATAACTATAATATCCGGGGTGGGGGTGGGGGAAAAAGGGGGGGGGGGCGGAGAAGCGTCCGAGTGGACGGACGTACCCCACTCTCCTTTTCCTCTGTTTCGAGAACAATTTTAAAATTTTACTTTTCAGAACAGTAATGTTGGTTTTTTTTCAAGCGTTGCACACCATTGGGCGCCATTGGCAATCTCCAAGAATTCTACGCTACACTATAATATGCACTGATATCCAACAGACCTGTACAACATGCGGCCCGCCAGCACCCACTTTGCGGCCCGCGGAGTAACGAACTATTCTGTATTATCATTATTTTCTGAATAGCTTTCCCTCCCTTTTTCCTATTTTCTTTCAGCCCGCACAAGTTTTTCACAAAGTGTTACGGCCCACCTTACAGTTTGAGTTGTGCAGGCCTGTGATACAGCATAACATAAATGTAGTTAGCATTTAGCATTTAGAATTTATAATGAAGTGTATATATAATTTCATCAGATACTTTCCATAGTTTCATTTTAACTGTACTGTGTTGTTTTCATTTCTACGTTTTGCATTGTTTTTATTGGAACTGTCTGTATTGTTCCATGCTCACTGTCTGTATTGTTCCATGCTCATTGTCTGTATTGTTCCATACTCATTGTCTGTTTTGTTCCATGCTCATTGTCTGTATTGTTCCATGCTCATGGTCTGTATTGTTCCATGCTCATTGTCTGTATTGTTCCATGCTCATTGTCTGTATTGTTCCATACTCATTGTCTGTATTGTTCCATGCTCATTGTCTGTATTGTTCCATGCTCATTGTCTGTATTGTTACATACTCATTGTCTGTATTGTTCCATGCTCATTGCCTGTATTGTTCCATGCTCATTGTCTGTATTGTTCCATACTCATTGCCTGTATTGTTACATACTCATTGTCTCTATTGTTCCATGCTCATTGTCTGTATTGTTCCATGCTCATTATCTGTATTGTTACATGCTCATTGTCTGTATTGTTCCATGCTCATTGTCTGTATTGATCCATGTTCATTGTCTGTATTGTACCATGCTCATTGTCTGTATTGTCCACTACCTTTATTGGATAGTTTTGTTACGGCAGGGTTTGACAGCCTGGTAATAGGTTTACCAATGTATGAACGCAAATAAACGCAAATCAACGCAAATAAACGGAAATAAACGCAAAGCAAAGGAAATCAGCGTAAATCAACGGAAATTAACGCTAATCAACACGGTTTCGTAATACTCACGTATTAACATACCCGCTCTGCATGTTCAGCGGCACACTTGGCATCATCTGGCGGCACATGGGTTGCGGATATCTGGCTTACGATACACATTTGTTGACTGTGCTCTGTTCTTTGTGGGATTTTCGTCTCTACTGTAGATGGCTTTATGACGAAACGTCCTAATCTTTTTGTCCTGTTTTCTAATTCAAGCTTCCACATACCTCGTTTTGCTATTTCATTCATTTACTAGGCTTGAATGCAGGCTTTTAATTTTTTATTACGATACACACTTGGTTTTTGAGACGAAATGGGTTCATGGACAGTTTGCTCGATAATATCTAACAATTCTGTTACATCTTAACCCTTCAGTGTATTTATGGGTAGAAATCCATCAATGTTTTTTTTTTATTCACGGGTTATCACTTGAAAACAACTGAGGAGCCTTCACTCCCCTCAGTCACCAGAATTCAGTCATCAATCCTCTGTTGGAGGCTGCAATTCAATAGTCTCTATTGGGCCCAACGGGGAGAATGTCTCATAAAGCAAATAGTTGATAAATGACTTTATTACCGTAAATGGGAAGCTGGTGTTTATTTATATATTACTTGATTCCTTTTGTTTGATCTCATAGGGCAGTCAGGGTAGGGTCTGTAGAGCCCTGGGGCTGTCCACTTCATAGAGCAGTCAGGGTAGGGACTGTAGAGCCCCTGGGGCTGTCTACTTCATAGAGCAGTCAGGGTAGGGACTGTAAAGGCCCTGGAGCTCTCTACTTCACAGAGCAGTCAGGGTGGGGAATGTAGAGCCCCTGGGCTCTCTACTTCATAGGGCAGTCAGAATAGGGAATGTAGAGCCCCTGGGCTCTCTACTTCATAGGGCAGTCAGGGTAATGAATTTAGAGCCCCTGGGCTCTCCACTTCATAGGGCAGTCAGGATAGGGAATGTAGAGCCCTGGGGCTCTCTACTTCATAGGGCAGTCAGGGTAGTGAAACTAGAGCGCCTGGGCTCTCTACTTCATAGGGCAGTCAGGGTAGTGAATTTAGAGCCCCTGGGCTCTCCACTTCATAGGGCAGTCAGGATAGGGAATGTAGAGCCCTGGGGCTCTCTACTTCATAGGGCAGTCAGGGTAGTGAAACTAGAGCGCCTGGGCTCTCTACTCGTTTGACCAGGATGCGGTGCGGTGGGGGGGGGTTGTCGGGCGTGTAACTAAACCATTATGAAGTTTAATAGCGAATGTTAAAACTAAACCTTTTTGAACAAACTGGTCACAACCATGAAACGTACTAAACTGAAAGCTGAACTCCACCAATTTGATTGAACTGGACGCACCCATGAAGTGTTGCAGCAAAAACTATGACGAAGCAGCGTAATCTCACACAGTCCTTCACTTTACATTTTTGATAGATCGTTTTTTTTAAAAAGATAACAAGATAAATCTCCGAAAGTTTGAGATTGTTATTTATAAATACAATTATAAAAAGGAAAATATCTGCAAAAGTAAAAAAAAAAAATGACTCTGATTCTGTCCTTGGTCAATAAACACGATGCCAACCCGGTCTGGCGCCAACCCGGTGACATTTGGGGCAGTATCAGGTTACTTTCAATCTTATCACGTATTTATTCGTCTTGAAAAAAAAAAATGGTCCTTATTTCCAATATAATGTTAGCATGTTTTCTTCACACGATTTTTGTAACTGCCTTATAAAATTCGGCAGGTGACATCTTTCGAACTATAACATAGCGAAGTTTCTACAAGTAACATTGTTCGAACAATAACACAGCGAAGTTTCTGCAAGTAACATTGTTCGAACAATAACACAGTGAAGTTTCTGCATGTAACATTGTTCGAACAATAACACAGCGAAGTTTCTGCAAGTAACATTGTTCGAACAATAACACAGCCAAGTTTCTGCAAGTAACATTGTTCAAACAATAACACAGTGAAGTTCTGCATGTAACATTGTTCGAACAATAACACAGCGAAGTTTCTGCAAGTAACATTGTTCGAACAATAGCACAGCGAAGTTTCTGCAAGTAACATTGTTGGAACAATAGCACAGCGAAGTTTCTGCAAGCAACATTGTTCGAACAATAGCACAGCGAAGTTTCTGCAAGTAACATTGTTCGAACAATAGCACAGCGAAGTTTGTGCATGTAACATTGTTCGAAATATAACACAGCGAAGTTTCGGCAAGTGACATTGTTCAAACAATAACACAGCAAAGTTTCTGCAAGTAACATTGTTCGAACAATAACACTGCGAAGTTTCTGCAAGTAACATTGTTCGAACTATAACACAGCAAAATTTCTGCAAGTAACATTGTTCGAACAATAACACTGCGAAGTTTCTGCAAGTAACATTGTTCGAACTATAACACAGCAAAGTTTCTGCAAGTAACATTGTTCGAACAATAACACTGCGAAGTTTCTGCAAGTCACATTGTTCGAACTATAACACAGCAAAGTTTCTGAAAGTCACATTGTTCGAACTATAACACTGCGAAGTTTGTCGAGTCTTTTTTTGTTTCTTTTTTGTTATTGGTTTTTTGTAAACAAGACTTCGATCAACCAAGTAACTGGTCCCTTGAGTGCTCTCGTGTCTTCATTCTTGCTCAGTGATCCATCTTTATTGATTTTGAAAGCTGAGTGAAATGCACCACAAGTTAATGTGACCAATGACTGTGGTTTGTGTGACCAATGACTGTGGTTTGTGTGACCAATGACTGTGGTTTATGTGACCAATGACTGTGGTTTGTGTGACCAATGACTGTGGTTTGTGTGACCAATGACTGTGGTTTGTGTGACCAATGACTGTGGTTTGTGTGACCAATGACTGTGGTTTGTGTGGCTAATGACTGTGACTGAAAATTTGATAGATTGTTTTTTCATCGTCAACGAGTCTATGTGCCAAGATTCAGCTCGATAAGATAAGATGACGGGAAATGGGTCAATTAGCCTTCAGGACATTTTTGCAACCCAGACAAGATCAAAAGCGAAGTTGATATAAAGGATTTGAAAAAAATATGTATAAAAATCAATTTTAAAAAATCCATTAGTTGAACTGGTGGAAAGTACGATGGTCACCTTAAATAATGATAATAGTAAACCAAAAAACAAAAAAATCAATACAGTGGGTTGTGCCACAAGAAATGCGTTGCTGTGTTGAAATCCCTCTCGTGCAGGGGTGGGCAAACTTTTTGTACGGAGGGCCACATTGACGAATGTAAAGCTTTTGGGGGGCCACAGGTAGATTATGTCCTAAGTTTACATGTCGATAAACATTTCTCTAGATTAAAATCGGTCAATTCGCATTTTAGCATCACATGACAAATGTCAAGGACTGTTTAAACAAAATAGAAAACTAGAAAGAAAATTGATAAAAAGTGTTAAAACAATCATGCGTACATGAAGTTATGTAAAAATTAAACAAAATAACTTTAAACAAAGTAATTTTTTAAAATTTCTAAATGCCTTCGAGGGCCGCATAATATCATATATAGCTATGTGTCTCTAAGTTGACTTTACCAATTGACTAGTACCACAATCACTATCTATGTACAATGCATAAACAGCTGTGTCACTATGTTGAGTGTACCCACTGACTAGTACCACAATCACTGTCTATAGACAATGCATAGACAGCTATGTGTCCCTATGTTGACTGTACCCACTGACTAGTACCACAATCACTGTCTATAGACAATGCATAGACAGCTATGTGTCCCTATGTTGACTGTACCCACTGACTAGTACCACAGTCACTATCTATGGACAATGCATGGACAGCTATGTGTCCCTATGTTGACTGTACCCACTGACTAGTACCACAATCACTATCTATGGACAATGCAGAGACAGTTTTCTTATTGCTTGTTTTTTTCGACCAGACGCGCCAAAGCATCGTTGTTGTGTTTTTTACGGGGGGGGGGGATTTAGATTAAAAAAACAACAACATATCTCTCGATTACCACCCGTGATCGATTATCTCCCCAGTTGACCGCTTGCTTTGCTCTACTTCGGTTCCTTTTTATTTTTTTAATCTTAATATTTCTATCTAACTGGGTCATCATATTTCTATCTAACTGGGTCATCATATTTCTATCTAACTGGGTCATCATATTTCTATCTAACTGGGTCATCATATTTCTATCTAACTGGGTCATCATATTTCTATCTAACTGGGTCATCATATTTCTATCTAACTGGGTCATCATATTTCTATCTAACCGGGTCATCATATTTCTATCTAACCGGGTCATCATATTTCTATCTAACTGGGTCATCATATTTCTATCTAACTGGGTCATCATATTTAGGCTAAATGCACCATATAGATTCGAGCCAATATTTTCACAGTTCCAGTATCTCATAATATCTGCTGTTGAGTTTCGCCGTCAGCAGAGTTAACTAGATTTTTACATGTGTGGACTTGTAGCGACATTTGGTGACATTCACTCCTTGCAGGGACATTTGGTGACATTCACTCCTTGCAGCGACATTTGGTGACATTCGCTCCGTGTAACGACAAATTGGTGACATTCACTCCGTGTAACGACACATTGGTGACATTCACTCCGTGTAACGACACATTGGTGACATTCACTCCGTGTAACGACACATTGGTGACATTCACTCCGTGTAACGACACATTGGTGACATTCACTCACTTGCTGAAATTAAAACCCAAATAAACAAAGCGAGAAAAGTGTGTCCTAAAAGTGTAGACCCGTGATTGGGGAATGTCCCTAAAAGTGTAGACCCGTGATTGGGGAATGTCCCTAAAAGTGTAGACCCGTGATTGGGGAATGTCCCTAAAAGTGTAGACCCGTGATTGGGGAATGTCCCTAAAAGTGTAGACCCGTGATTGGGGAATGTCCCTAAAAGTGTAGACCCGTGATTGGGGAATGTCCCTAAAAGTGTAGACCCGTGATTGGGGAATGTCCCTAAAAGTGTAGACCCGTGATTGGGGAATGTCCCTAAAAGTGTAGACCCGTGATTGGGGAATGTCCCTAAAAGTGTAGACCCGTGATTGGGGAATGTCCCTAAAAGTGTAGACCCGTGATTGGGGAATGTCCCTAAAAGTGTAGACCCGTGATTGGGGAATGTCCCTAAAAGTGTAGACCCGTGATTGGGGAATGTCCCTAAAAGTGTAGANCAGAAACGCCCCTCCCCCGCCCCCCCCCAAAAAAAAAATAATATTTCTGACTTGAAATTATTAATTAAAAGTGTGCTACGCGGAAAGCACAATTTGAATGCTGTTGCATCTTAATACCAAAAGGAGGTAAGCACAGAAGGAAAAGTAAGGGCAGGCAAGCAGGCAGGCCAATACCAATAACACACAGAAAGACTTGCTCATTAAAAATTAAATTCGGACCCGACCCTGGACATTAGAGCACGTGTTATTCGGGGATTTAATCGGATATGGATTTGGTATTTTGGGCATTATATCAGGCTGATTTGGCTTCTAAGCTTTGATTTTTTTTTAAAATCCTAATGTCAAGATATTTAACGGAATCGCCAAAGAAAAAAGTTAGAAAATATAATTAATTCCAACAATTAATTACTCGTTTGTAGCTCATGTAATTTCCTTTTACAATTATAATGTCGAGATTAGGTTTTTATGAATACTTATATATTTTTTTTTTTTTTTTTTTTTTTTTTTTTTTAAACGTGCATGAAATATACTTGTAAATTTCATAAGACTAACATTATTACCACAATATTATAAATCTATCTACACTGGACATAAAAAAGGGGGGGGTTCTTATTAGTTGCAGTTTTAAGGATAATCCAAAAATATTTAGCGACTGCAAAAAGTGTGAAGTGTATGATCTAAAATGAAAAGATAACCCGATTCTTAGGGCGTGTGTGTGGCAGCTAATGTATTGACACACTGACATACACTGCTAAAGGCCAACAGGACTGGAAATTCCAAAGAGCTAGGGATCATGCATAGCTAGGGATAAACAGTGCCTATATAGCTAAGGATCCACAGTGCTGGAGACCTAGATTGGGTACGCACCTTCAACGCTAGGCATCAACGTCTTGAGTACTTTTATTCAGGGGCGTAGATAGAGTTACTGCCACACGGGGCGCGACAGGAATTGTTCCGCCCCCCCTCCTTTTACACGAAAAATAAAATGTCTGCTGTTAGCTGAAAATTCCGCCCCCTTCCATATAAATAAAACAGCTCCACCCGCGGGAACTGCTCCCTTTGCATCCGCGCCCCTGTCCTACGCCGCTGCTAAAATTGACCTACATTCCGATACAGCCGCAAACACACACACACGGCTGAGACCCCAATTTACAATTAGGGATTTTTTTCTCATGGATAGCTCCATCCATCCAACGATTTGCCTCATACCTTTTTTTACCGAGCTATCGATGCTATCTCGGCTTGATTGTGATCGCTCCTTTTCGCCCTCACCGTGCACACAACATGAAATCAGTCACGACCGTGGTGAAGAGAAGAAAAACACAAATCAATGAAATCATTTGGAACATCCGGTCTCTGGTCTCAGCACTGGACTGGCTTCTTGGCACAGCTAAGTACTGCCACCTACACACAACACAGAGACACACGTATAGATCTAGCTAAATACTGACCCATCAACACAGACACACGTCCACCTAAATACTGACACAGACACACATAAATAGCTAAATAAGGACACAGAGACAGATATAGCGAAATACTGACACATACACACACAGAGACAGATGTAACCAAATACTGACATATACACACAGAGACACATAAAAATAGCTAAAGACTGACACGTACTCACACAGAGACACATATAGCCAAATACTGACACATACACACAGACACACATATATAGCTAAATACTGATCCATACACACAGACACACATATATAGCTAAATACTGACACATACACACAGACACACATCTAGCTAAATACTGCACACACAGATAGCCAGCCAAAAACGGACACATACAGACACGTACAGCCGAATGGATACACACACTGTTACCTATACATATCCAAATCTGAAACACACATAAACACACAGATACACACATACAGCAAAATACTGATAAATACACACACTTATAATATACAACGCGTGCCTTCAATCAAATGACTGCATAAATGTTGCACACCCCAAAAACACTGACCCGTCTTTGGACCATTGAGAAGTCGGCCTTCAATCAAATGACTGCATAAATGTTGCACACCCCAAAAACACTGACCCGTCTTTGGACCATTGAAAAGTCTGCCTTCAACCAACTGATTGGACAAATGTTGGTATGACCCAGGCTGTGATAACATTGGCCCTTATTTAAGACACCAGTTGCCTGTGTTAAATATCGCCACCCTACCTTGTAGACACATTTGTATCATACAGTCGAACCCGCTTATCTTGCCCTCGGTTAACTCGCCAAACCTGTTATGTCGACGTTTTTGAAGTGGAACCGCCGAATTCTCTCTTTGTCTTAACATTTCCTCCACGGCTATGTCGATTCTTTTATCCCACGAACCCTAATATCTCGAGTAGACAAGGCGGCCAGATTTGCCACTTAACCTCGGTTATCTCAATTCCCATGACCAATCACCTTCTTTTGAAAAAAAATATTTATAACAGAAACGTGCCTACTTCAAACTGTAGTAATTGAAATGAAATGACAATATCGCTGACCGCGTAATTAACTTGACACAGCAAGAAGCGAGGAGCGAGAGGCTGGCAAACAAAAGAGAGAGGTCGTAGAACATGTTCTATTTATAGCGAACCCGCTTGTCGCTTAATAGGTTTTCATGCGTTCTTATATTTTTATTTTTTTTTGGGTTTAAGCCCAGAATCCGTATTTGAATTAATTGAAATGGCGAATCCCGAGCGAGAGAAAATAACAACTCGCGAATCCGGAGCTGAAAAATATTTAGCCTCACGAATCCGGAATTCTGGGGTAATCCGGAAAAGTGGCACCCCCACATATGCCTTGTGTTGTTAGAAAACATGTATGTACATTTTTATAGCATGCCATCGCTTCATCAAACAATTTGAGGTAACACGCTGTAGCGAAAAAAAAAAATAATAATAAAACACACTTGCATGTACATTCTCATTTATAAACACGCAGCGTGTACATAAAGAAATTGAAAGCACATGTTAATATATTGCCGCCTTACTCTTTTTCGGTTATATCAATCATCGGTTATCCCGAGGCCTTCGACATAACCGTGTAGACACATTTTCCTATATTAAATAGTGCCACCTTACCTTGTAGACACATTTGCCTATATTAAATATTGCCACCCTACCTTGTATAACACATTTCCTATATTAAATATTGCCACCCTACCTTGTAGACACATTTTCTTTATATTAAATATTGCCACCCCTACCTTGTAGACACATTTGCCTATATTAAATATTGCCACCCTACCTTGTAGACACATTTGCCTATATTAAATATTGTCACCCTGCCTTGTAGATACATTTGCCTATAGTAAATATTGCCACCCTACCTTGTATAGCACATTTTCTTATATTAAAAAGTTTCGCCTTATGTGTAGACACATTCTCTTAGCTACTGCCGTCCTGAGTCAGACTCAGTGGTGCTCAATCTCTCGTTGATGAAGGCACGTCCTCTTAGCTACTGCCGTCCTGAGTCAGACTCAGTGGTGCTCAATCTCTCGTTGATGAAGGCACGCCCTCTTAGCTACTGCCGCCCTGAGTCAGACTCAGTGGTGCTCAATCTCTCGTTGATGAAGGCACGTCCTCTTAGCTACTGCCGCCCTGAGTCAGACTCAGTGGTGCTCAATCTCTCGTTGATGAAGGCACGTCCTCTTAGCTACTGTCGCCCTGAGTCAGGCTCAGTGGTGCTCAATCTCTCGTTGATGAAGGCACGTCCTCTTAGCTACTGCCGCCCTGAGTCAGACTCAGTGGTGCTCAATCTCTCGTTGATGAAGGCACGTCCTCTTAGCTACTGCCGCCCTGAGTCAGGCTCAGTGGTGCTCAATCAATCTCTCGCCAATGAAGACAGAGTAATTGCTCGGTGCGGTGCATCTTTAGCTCCAGAATGGCTAATCTCACTGGACGCCCCCTTTTATCTCAGCCTGGAACCCGACGCCCCGGCTTGTTTTCAAGTTTGCACTGGTTTCAATCTTAATTTTCGATACAAACTAGTGTAATCATGATTATTTTTATAGAATCCCGTAGATAATGTTAAGACAATGATGAAGATTTTTTTTTTTTAATTAGTTTTGGAAAATAAGAAATAACTTTCACATGTCTCTCGTTTATAGCGAACTAGATTATTATTGATATAATAGGCTTTTTATCGACTGACATAATTTCAGTATAGTTATTGACAACTAGGGACAGCTGGAGAGACTGGCCTGAGACCGGGATGTCTGGAGAGCCATTGTTTGTGGCCTATGCCCCAGACGGGCCGGCAGGAGATGATGCTGATGATGATTGGAGAGCTATCTGGGGCAAGGCAAGCACGTTGCGCGTTTAAAATACTCCATTCTAGATTTGGGACTTTAATTCAAATAATACTGCCCGGTCCTATGTCCTGGGCGGAATTACTCAAAGCCCCTGGCGGAAATTACTCAAGATATACGCCACTGGGTTCCATGACATTTTCTTCTATATCTCCTGACGCTACAATATCTGATTTATTAATGAAAATCGCTCATGGCATCAAAGTTCATCTTCTAGATCAGTGGTTAACCTTCCTAATGCCGCGACCCTTTAATACAGTTCCTCATGTTGTGGCGACCCCCAGCCACCAAATTATTTTCGTTGCTACCTCATAACTGAAGAGTATATGTGTTTTCAGATGGTCTTAGGCGACGCCTGGGAAAGGGTCGTGACCCACAGGTTGAGAACCGCTGTTCTAGATGTTCTTTTGGGTGGATTTAATGCTTACGACAAGGGAAGCAGCGAATAAGAGCGCACCATAATGCGCAATTAGAGCAGGGCGAACAAGATCCACTCGGGAGTGATAAAACGAGCTTGGGCAATGCAACCTTACACACCTGTATGGAAAATCCGCAAAATAATCAACAACCCCTTCCCCCATCACTGCGTACGTAATAAATGGATTATCCTTATGTGTTTTTATGTGTGTTTTGTGCGTGCGTGTTCAATACAAAGCGTTGAAAAATTGTATGATGTGAATTGATTCTAATAACTGTTTTAACTGATAACGTTATAGGGAAATAATGATGTAACACCAGCTACCCCTTTAACGTCTCCCGTCTCTCGTGTAAAAACAAAAGATTTCACGGACACACTTTCATTTCTTCTTCATATTGTTATTTTTTTTATATTGATGTGCGGGCGGAAATTTCCAGTCAGTTGTGCTGAGCAGGGTGCAGTTGTTTTTTTTGTTGTTGTTTTTTTGTGTTGTTGTTCTTGTTGTTAAAGCCAGGATGGATCCGGGAATTTTGAGAAAATACCCGATGGATTCGAATCTGGGTCTGTGTTTTAAAAACACACACAAAAAAAAAAAACACAAAA
>CAXITT010000074.1:535249-552140 GCA_964033795.1 Lymnaea stagnalis
CCCCCCATGTCAGTCTAAGTCAAGGATTTAGCTATTAGCGCCCCCCCATGTCAGTCTAAGTCAAGGATTTAGCTATTATCGCCCCCCCCCCACCCACCCCAAAACCACTTTATTGAAAAAAAAATTAAAGAATTATAGTTTGCTTGGCACTCAATCGAATTCAGCGTTTGGCGGTGCTCTCCCCCTGTCGTATGTCGGGACTCTCCAGGTTTAGCACTGGCGACAACGCCATCTTACGACCCACGCGATCCGTCGGTGTGTAGGTGTGTAGATGTGTAAATGTGTTGATGTGCAGATGTGTTGTGGTGATGTGTCGGGGTGTAGAGGTGTAGATGTGTAGATTTCGGGTGTCGCAAAACATGGTCGACGACCTCCGCAAAAAACTCTATAAGCCCATACGAGTGTTGTCAAACCAGTTCGCCTTGCTATGTGTACACACGTCATGGTAGTGAGAACCGCTGGTATTTCTGTTTGAAAGTTAGATCAAAGGACTTTTCTGTTGATGTGTCAAGACACACAATAATGTCAATCAGTTTCAAATCCGTCCTGCTATCAAAGAGTATATTTCTTTCAAATATGTTATTTTAAAAAAAAATAGACGTATTCTTAATATAACTAACAAGCGCCCCCTTTGAGAATCACAGCAGCGCCCCCCAATATAAATAACACTTTCAGCACCCCCACCGCGGAGCTATCCCATCACCCCCTGGGGGTTGTTCCTCCCATTTTGAGAGCCACTGGTCTGAGTGTATTGATAAAAGGTGAACGAGCTTTGCCGATAGTCTCACGAGCTGACATTTATTAATCAACCACTCGATCCAATGTCGCATCTTTCGGAATGCACTCTTATCACTCGCGCCCCCCGTCCCACCCCCACCTACCTCCACCACCCACCACCACCTACCGCCAACACTACCTACCACCACAAACTGCCTGGTCTTATCAGCAGTCTCGGTCGTCTACTTCCTCCTATACGGTTGTAACCTGATGGCGATATAAATTACCTTTTTTTATTGTTTTATTCATCCGTGGGTCAAATCTGGAGTTTATTGGCTAGCGTGTCATCATCTATCACCATGACAGTCGGATACGGCCTGTGGTTTGTGTTCATGGCAAAATGATAGGTGAGATTAACCAACAGGGTGAGATGAACAAGCATGTGCGATGGCCCGGGTGAGATTTCGTAATTTTCGAATATCACGATGTCCAATGGTATTATTTGTATTGGTCCACGTGACCTCTTCCTCATTTGGAAACTCTGTTGTGCAGTCTATACACAGAACGCACAGAATCTTTTAACTTCGTCCCATCTCGTTTAAGTTCGTTTAAACCCTTTGTTGCAAGTTCCGCCGATCAGGCAAACACCGAGATCTGCGCCCCCCCCCCAACCGACACCCCCTTAAAAAAAAAAACACACCCAAAAAGAACCGTGTTCCTCCTTTCCATAACATTGGTATCCAGGATTGAGGAGCCCATCGGATCTGTTGTTGCGTGCTGGAAGACATTTTCACGTGGAAGTTTTCAAACACCGCAGTGTGGGCATGAGGGCTTGAGGGCATGAGACCTGCGGGCATGAAGGCGTCACGTAAAAGCATTAGGGTCTGCGGAGAGGCCCGCTGTTACAGAGAGATTAGGGTGTTGAAGACATGGCGCCCGGCGCATGGACAGGTCTCTTGACAGGTCTGTTCACTGATTGCTATGATGTGACCTACTTTTGTTTAAATATAAATATGTGGATGGACCAATGTGTCTCAATGTGTCTCAATCGCCGCAGTGTACGCGGGATTGTGACGCTCTAGGATAACAAATTGTGACACACTGTGAATATAAGATTGTGACACACTGTGAATATAAGATTGTTACACAACGTGAATATAAGATTGTTACACACCGTGAATATTAGATTTCGACACCCACTAAATATTAGATTGTGACACATAATGAATATTAGATTTAACACATTGTGAATAATAGATTGAGACATATTGTGACTATTAGATTGTGGCATACTGTTAATATTAGATTGTGAGATACTATGAATGTTAGATTGTGACGTACTTTGAATAATAGATTGTGACACACTGCAAATATCAAAACCATACCAACAGTGATTATTACATTGGATCTTTATCGTCTGACACACTTGGATCTTTATGGTCTGACACACTTGGATCTTTATGGTCTGACACACTTGGATCTTTATGGTCTGACACACTTGGATCTTTATGGTCTGATACACTTGGATCTTTGTGGTCTGACACACTTGGATCTTTATGGTCTGACACACTTCGACCGTTATGGTCTGAAACACTTCGACCGTTATGATCTGACAGTCGTCGACCATTATAGTCTGACTCACTATGACCATTATAGTCTGACACTTCGACCATTATGGAATGAAACACTTCGATCATATGTTTTGACACACTTCAACCATTATGGTCTTACACACGTCGACCATTAAAGTCTGACACTCTGCGACCATTTTGGTGTGACACACTTCGATCATTATAATCTGAAACACTTCAACCATTATAGTCTGACACACTTCGACCATTATAGTCTGACACACTTCAACCATTATGGTCTGACACACTTCGACCATTATGGTCTGAAACACTTCGACCGTTATAGTCTGACACACTTCAACCATTATGGTCTGACACACTTGGACCATTATGGTCTGACACACTTCGACCGTTATGATCTGACAGTTTTCGACCATTATGGTCTGACACTCTTCGACCATTATAGTCTGACACTTTTCGACCATTATGGTCTGACACTCTTCGACCAATATGGTCTGACACACTTCGACCATTATGGTCTGACACTCTTCGACCAATATGGTCTGACACACTTCGACCATTATGGTCTGACACTCTTCGACCATTATGGTCTGACACACTTCGACCATTATGGTCTGACTCATTGCGACGATTATAGTCGGACACTTCGACCATTATGGCCTGAAACACTTCGATCATATGTTCTGATCTGACACACTTCAGTCATTATATAGTCTGACACACCAGTGAATGTGAATATTTGACTGTGAAGGAAGTATCCGGATGTGACGTGCAACGAGTCGCACAGACCAAACTAACAAAGGAACATGACTGAATTCATTATTCCAGTTCATCTCGACCGGCCGACCATAGCAAGGTAGTCGTAAAATAAATAACACCGGGGCGCAGGACATCGCCGTAAGGGGTGTCTGCCCCCGCCCCCCCCTCCGACGCCCTGTGTATTTAAATCCTGACACATGAAGTTATATTGTAAATTATACGTTTACATGTAAATACGGCACCGCCATGTTGTTGTTTTTTTAATTATTCGGGAAATCTGTTTGTTGCCACTTTCAGTTTATTTTCATGCAAACAAACAAGAACATTGTATGACTAGGATTATGTTATGCAGCCGCAAGATTGAGCTTTTCCCCCTGACTGACCAAACTGTGAGTGAATGCTCCGTTGCAAATTCACCATAATTCATTCCAAGCGAATAAATAATGCATGTTCTAGTTTATTTAAAATACATTTTCTAGTTGTTTTTGTTTTTTTAAATAATGTTCTAGTTTATTTTAAATTACATGTTCTAGTTTATTTTAAATTACATGTTCTAGTTTATTTTAAATTACATGTTCTAGTTTCTTTTAAATACATGTTAAAAAAATATATTTTTTTTTGGAGCTCTCAGTAAAACGCCTAGTGGGAAAACAAAAAAATCCAGTTATATACATCTGGCCAAGACTGGTAACGGATATGAGCACTGCAGGAAGGGAAAAGACGGATGTGACAAGTGGGGAAGTCTGATAAGTGGTTCACTTGTGCCCCCCCCTCCCCCCCCCACTCCTTTGACATGACACTATAGCATTTTGTTTGTGTTAGCTCAAATCAGTTGGGGGCGGGTTGGGGAGGGGGGTTCGTGCAGCTCACGGGAGAGTGGGGATGCACCCCCCCCCCCNCCCCCGAGCACGACGAGTTCCCCCCGGGGAAAAATTTATACAACAAATAAAAAACTAAAATGAATTTTATTTTAAAAAAAACAACCTATGAAAGTTTTATTTTTATAGCATTTTTAAAAAGTAGTAGGAACTCGTGCCTTTCACCGATTACAATTAGTGGAACCAATAAAATATTGCTATGCTCGATATATATTGATGATCCGTAGCGTTTAGGCTAATCTTGTTTCAGGCTTACAGTATTCGATTATTAATATCGTATTGAAAATTGACCGCTCATGATTACAAGCTAAATCATACTTCCTGTTGTTCGCATATATCGGGTTTTTTTTTAATATATATATATTTTTTTGTTGAAACTTCAAAAGTTGAAAGACTTGAATAACATGGTATTATGATTATCATGCCAATTCTAATTTTTAAGTAGTTAAAAATGAACTCTATGGATTTGATGAACACATATTAAATTATAACAAAAAGCAATTTCTTTATATCCGAGGTCCCAATGCATCTGTAGGGGTTGCATGGCCCACACGATGGCTCTGAGGTCAAGAGACACTTAACATTTTAACTAGCACCTCTCCAGGGGCTCTCCGGTAAAGTGTATGATGCAAAACTAAATTTAAGCATGAGCTCAAATGAATTCTTGCATTTTGAAGTTATCAAAACTTTTCCGGGGACTATAAAGATTCAAGGGTCAAAGACTAAGCTATTCAGTGTGACTATCGGCAAAAAGCATACCCTTAAGGGCCTCCAACTGGAGTGAATGTAGTTCACGTTGTGCTGGGGAAGAGTAAGGGGTGTACCTATTATTATTATGGCTATTTTTGGCTCTTCCCAACAGAAAGTCTGAAATGCTCCCTCACAGATTGTCTGAAAGAAGCATTGAATTCCAAAATGCACCAATGAATCCTCCCTGAATATTGAATTTAGTCTTTAAAAAAAAAAATTAAAGGAACCTCTGCCCCCGCTTTTGCTCAAGACTCTTCGGTATCCTCAATTTCTGCTAGTCCATTGCTTGATGTCGATCAATGTGGCATAACGGGGTGGAATCTAATATGGTGGCAAATGATTATCTTGGGGCGCACCACAACTGGGGATTAATTTAATTTATGCATGCATATTGCGCCAAAATGCCTCCGCCGACTTCTTTCCCCTGATCCCAAAAAAAAAAAAAAAAAAAAAAAAACCCCATAAAAAAACCAAAACAAAAAAAAAAAAAAAAAAAAAAAAAAAAAAAAAAAAAAAAAAAAAAAAAACCCCATTAAAATCATGCATACTCCAAAATAAAAATCTTGATTTTAAAAATTAATCACACATTTCCTGGTTATGGAAAAGCCGTGATCGCTTTCGACTTCTGCCCTCCTTCCCGATAAGAATGGCGATTTTTCTGGATCCGATCGCCACTTTTGGTACTGAGGCCCTCCTTGGTGTAAATGCCACCCTAGGTGGGCTAAGGTATTTGCCGCACTGTCTTTAGCGATATAAAATCTGCAAATGTCCCAAAATGCCGCCCCACAATAAAAAAAAATGTAGCTAGGGTATTTGGAGCCAGGGGACAAGATTCATTTTGACAACCCCCCCTCCCGCCCGCCTCCCCACCCAAACTCTCAAACCCATTATTTTCATCCACTAAATACCTGAAAAGCCCATTTCGCCCCCCCCCCCCAGCTATACCCAGCTATTCTGTCTCCATGGGACATATTTTTCCCCTAAGCCCATCTTAGCTGCGCCTCTTGCCCTGCCCCTTAGAGCAGGTCTGCACAACTCAAAACTCATAATACATTATGAAAAATTTGTGCGGGCCAAAAGAAAATTGGACAGGACTTGTGCGGACCAAAAGAACATAGGTCAGGGGGAAAGCTTTTAAGAAAATATTAAGAATAAAGAGTTTTTCGTCACCTCGCGGGCCACAAAGTGGGTGCTGGCAGGCCACATGCAGCCCGTGGGCCGTATGTTGTGCAGGCCTGGCCTAGAGTAGAAGTCCCAGAGATATCTGATTTGATAAACTTGAGTAGAAGTCCCACAGATCACAAATCAAACCTTCTCTGATTCCAGGCTGTCGGAGAAAACTTCCAGCGTTAGCGGGTGGACTCCTGTGCTTTTACGTCACGTGGTCAACGCTGGACACGCTCCTTCAAACTCACTACACCCAAAAGGCCAAGCGTGACTGCAGCTGCGTCCTCGCCACAGCGGCCATCTCTCCATACCCTTGGTTCAACGCAACACCCTCCCCTTACCCCAATGCCTCACGGACCTACCAGCGCCGATGGGTCGGCTTCCCTGACCTGGCCGAGACGGACTGCCGAAAGTCGTTCGGTCCCAGCGTCAACAACAGCGTGTTCCCCAAGGCGGTGGCCCGCACGTTCCCGGCCACCATCTTAGCCGATGGTCAGGACTGCGCGTTCTTCAGGAGAAAGTACGGTTTTCTGAGGTACCCGAGGGTCTCTGCGGAGGAGGAGCGCTTTCCGCTGGCCTTCATACTTCTCTTTTATAAGGACATTGACCAGGTGGGTAATTAATTTTACATTGACAAGTTGAGTCGTTACGCTACACGCACTGTAAAGGTTGGACGGTCGTGTTCCACTGGCAAGGTGAGTCGGCAGTTGCCCATTGAAAAGGTGAGTCGGCCGTGCTACATTCCCAGGGTGAGTCGCCCCGTTACAATGATAAGGTGAGTCCGTCATGCTACATTGACCGGGTGAGTCGCCCCGTTACAATGATAAGGTGAGTCCATCATGCTACATTGACCGGGTGAGTGGCCCCGTTACAATGATAAGGTGAGTCCGTCATGCTACATTGACCGGGTGAGTCGCCCCGTTACAATGATGAGGTGAGTACGTCATGCAACATTGACCGGGTGAGTCGCCCCGTTACAATGATAAGGTGAGTCCGTCATGCTACATTGACCGGGTGAGTTGGTGATTTTGCAACATCTGGTCAGTTACTCGCATTATCTTGAAAAAAATGGACTTTTATATCTTAAAAAATGGACTTTTAGATCTTGAAGATTGGACTTTTATATCTTGAAAATTGAACTTTTGTATCTTGAAAAATGGACTTTTTTATCATTACAAATGGACTTTTAGATCTTGAAGATTGGACTTTTATATCTTGAAAATTGGACTTTTGTATCTTGAAAAAATGGACCTTTATGTCTTGAAAATTGCATATTTAAATACAAATTGCAATTTTCTTCTTGAACACTTTCCATTTGAACACTAACATTGTCTTTTGATGCTTACGTTTCCTTGACCCAGTCTTTCCTTGAAATAAGCGTTCTTATAATATATATATATATAAATAATGGGTTTAAAATCGCGTCTGCTCCCAAAGGTCCTGTTCCTCCTGCGCGCCATCTACCGTCCACACAACGTCTACTGCCTGAGCGTGGACACCAAGTCCAGCATCGAGTTTCTGGAGGCTGTCCGGGCTGTGGTCAGATGTCTGCCAAATGTGTTTGTTGCCAGCAAGCTGGAGAACATCGTATACGCCGGGTTCTCCCGGCTGATGGCGGATATTGACTGCATGGAAGATCTGCTTCAACATCCGGTCAGATGGAAATACGTGCTTAACATTCCGGGACAGCAGTTTCCTCTACGGTCAGTGAGAATCTGTCAAAAAAGCTACACCAGTGGTTCTCGACATTCCTAATTCCGCGACCCTTTACCACAGTTCCTCATGTTGTGATAACCCAAAACCATAAAATTATTTTCACGTCTTGCTCATAAATATGTAGTTTCCGGTGGTCTTTGGCGACCACCATGTAAGGGTCGTTCGACCCCCAAAGAGGTCGCGACCCAACGGTTGAGAACCTCTGCGCTATATCCTAGATTTAAGTTCAGTTATTTGCTGGTTGGTCTTCTTTATTATTTAAAATAATTAAACTTACGTATAACTTTATAGTTTCCATACAAGTTTACAAATAATTTCAAGAACTTAAAGACATTATTTTCTAACTTTGTGTCCAGAGGCGTAGCGAGGACAATCGTTGTCTATGGCAAGAACAAAAATTGCCGCTTTATCAAGCTTGAAAGAAACAGCTATTTCTATTTACTTAAGATTTAGAACAGAAATGTCTATCAAGCTAAACGTAGATATTTTTTTTTAAATTAAATAAAAACACTAGCATAGGCCAACGAGTACGATCAGTGCATAGTTTGGGCTAGTGCCGCCAGGGGCGGGCCAACATTTTGCCGCCCCCTTCCATGAAAAAAACCTCTGCAGTTTGCAGAAAATGCCACCCCCTCTCTATAGAGAGGAAAAACAAATTACCTTCGAACTCATTTTCCTACCTCACTGAATACTCCACTGAGAACGGTATCTTCATACAACACACACATAGATATTATGAGCAAAAACAAATATATCTATTTCTATTAACGTAATTTTTTTTTTGTGTGTCTAGCTCGCCCAGTTTTGCACCCCCCCCCCCGCCCTTTTCATGTAGCGTCCATGTCACGCCACTGGCTGTGACAAATCCAACCCCAATTAACAAAACCGTTTGTCTAGATTGATCTACTTCAGCTAGTTCTCATAAAGAACGGTATCTTCATACAACACACACATAGATATTATGAGCAAAAATAACTATATCTATTTATATTAACGTTATTTTTTTTTTTTGTGTCTAGCTCGCCCAGTTTTGCACCCCCCCCCCGCCCTTTTCATGTAGCGTCCATGTCACGCCACTGGCTGTGACAAATCCAACCCCAATTAACAAAACCGTTTGTCTAGATTGATCTACTTCAGCTAGTTCTCATAAAAGTCTACTACAGTTCCAGGCTTTGTTTTCTTCCTCAGAACCAACTTGGAGCTGGTAAGAATATTAAAGATGTACAACGGGGCCAACGACATCGAAGGAATTATAGGAGACCGTATGCTGTCGATGAGATTTAAATGGAAGCATGACTATAGACTAGACAACAAGACAGGTAACTCCGAGGTAGACTTGGGGGAAAGTAGTCCGCGTGTTAGCAGTTTGTAATGGATTCTAAGTTCCTGTAATAATGAGCACATGCAATTGTGATCATGAGTTCAGCGTAGCTAGGGCTAGTCCCGCCGGGGTGGGGCGAGCCGAGAATTTTGTCGACCCTTTCAATGCAAAAAAAAAAAAAAAAAAAAAAAAAAAAAAACAAAAAAANNNCCCCCCCCCCCCCTTTTTTCTACATAAAGAAAAAAGTGCCGCCTGAGGTGGAACCCCCCCCCCCATTTCCTACGCCCCTGAAGCTGATTGGTCATAATTTTATGGAAGTCGATTTCATTGTATTCTTTTTAAAAAGAATGTCATTGTGTTCTTTAAAAAAAAAAAAAAAGGACTCTACCCATACATGAACTTCAGCCACTGTCTCACAATCTACTTCATCCTTTTATAACCGTATTTCACAATTAGGGGGGGGGGTACAGCTTACGGGGGTGTCATTTTGAAGATGTTTGGCGAGAACAAACATATTTGAGATAGAAAAAGTCTGTTTACCTTTCATGTAGAATAGTTAACCACTGTTAAGCTGGATCTATATATACTTGACATCATTCACAGATCTACACACAATCTTTTCTATACATTATTACTTGACATCATTCGCACATCTTCACAAACTTTTCTATACATTATTACTCGACATCATTCGCACATCTTCACAAACTTTTCTATACATTATTACTTGACATCATTCGCTCATCTTCACAAACTTTTCTATACATTATTACTTGACATCATTCGCACATCAACACAAACTTTTCTATACATTATTACTTGACATCATTCGCACATCTTCACAAACTTTTCTATACATTATTACTTGACATCATTCACACATCTTCACAAATTTTCCGTACATTATTACTCGACATCATTCGCACAGCTACACACAAACTTTTCCGTACATTATTACTTGACATCATTCGCACATCAACATACAAACTTTTCTATACATTATTACTTGACATCATTCGCACATCAACATACAAACTTTTCTATACATTATTACTTGACATCATTCGCACATCAACATACAAACTTTTCTATACATTATTACTTGACATCATTCGCACATCAACATACAAACTTTTCTATACATTATTACTTGACATCATTCGCACAGCTACACACAAACTTTTCCGTACATTATTACTTGACATCATTCGCACATCAACATACAAACTTTTCTATACATTATTACTTAACATCATTCGCACAGCTACACACAAACTTTTCCGTACATTATTACTTGACGTCATTCGCACATCTACACAAACTTTTGTGTAACCCTTTACCATATCAAAAATCTACCTTAGTTATTATTATTAAGGTGGTTTTATATAGCACAGTACCTCAGCCTAGGCCTATGCCAGAAGATTAAAAACAAATTGGTGAAAAGCTTTACCTCACCCACCCAAGTACTCTCTACCCCTTTCTAGCCATGGACAGCACCCAGCAGCATCGAGAATCGTTGATCAGTTAGAAGGGGGTGAGAATGAGTCTGTCTAGTAGGGTTTGAAGCGATGGGTATTGGGGGCAATTTTGAAGGCTGGAATGGTCTTATATTGCGGATGTGTAGTGTGAGAGAATTCCATTTTTTAAGGAGAACAGAAAGAGAAAGATCGTTCACCATAGGTTTTAGTGCGTGTTCTGGGAACAGAAAGAATACGCGTGTCTGCGGAGGAACGAAGCTTTCGAAGGGGTGAATAGGCAGAAAGAGGTTCAGTAAGATGGGAGGGGCAGGAACCAGAGTAAAAGTTGTGACAGAGAACAGACAGCTTGTAAGCAATGCGTGCCAGTATAGGGAGCCAATGAAGTGAGTGAAGTAGTGGAGTGACGTGATCACGTGTCTTCACCTTTAGAACTAGCCTAGCAGCTGAGTTTTGAAGTTTCTGCAGTTTCTCTGTGAAATGTTTTGCTGAACAGAATGAGAAAACCTCACCCAAACATCTACCTTAATTACCTTTATACTCATCCATCCATTTTTACCTACCCACTCATTGACCTCACAGTTTACCATGCCACCGTTTGACCCAATCCATAGATTTGGTCTCGGTGTGTTTAACCTTAACCAGACCACATCGCTTCTAAACAATCGATGACGGAGACATATCTGCAAGTTTAAGACTGACATTTTACCTTGAACTGTCTTCCTCTAAGGTGAATTTAAGTTAACGAAAACGGAAACGAAGAACAGCCCTCCCCCACACGGCCTTGAAGTGGTCAAGGGCAGCGCCTACGGCACGTTCTCCAGGGAGTTTGTTCACTTTGTCATCAACGACCCGGTGGCCAAAGATTTCCTGGAGTGGAGCCGGTCGGTGTCCAGTCCTGATGAGTATTTCTGGGCCACTCTCCATCACAGTAAGACCATTGATGTGCCAGGGGGATTTAAAGGTGAGTTGAAAAATTGTCATAAGGGGGGACCAGTGGGGTTAAAAGGTCAGTTGATACATTGTCACCAACCACTGTCCCACTCACCACTGTCCCACCAACTACTGTCCCACCCATCAAGATTCCACCAACCACTGTCCCACATGCCACTGCCCCACTCATCAAGATTCCACCAACCACTACCCCACCCACCACTACCCCACCCACCACTGTCCCACCAGCCACTGCCCCACCCATCAAGATTCCACCAACCACTGTCCCACCAGCCACTGCCCCACCCATCAAGATTCCACCAACCACTGTCCCACCAGCCACTGCCCCACCCATCAAGATTCCACCAACCACTGTCCCACCAGCCACTGCCCCACCCCTCCAGCTCCCACCAACCACTGTCCCACCACCCCCTCCCCCACCCACCAGCCCCTGCCCCACCCATCAAGATTCCCCCAACCACTGCCCCCCCAGCCACTGCCCACTCATCAAGATTCCACCAACCACTCCCCCCCCCACCACTCCCCCACCCGCCACTGTCCCAACAACCACTGTTCTACCCAACAACTGCCCCCACCTAACACTGTCCCACCAACCACTGCCCCACCAACCTCTACTCACCAACCTCTGCCCCACCTAACAATATCCCACCAACCACTGTCCAACCTCACATCTAGCTCATAACTAACACTGGCTATCAATTATTTTCTAGTTTAATATCTTCTTTCGTCTGTATGTAAAAATGGGACAATACCTTCCCCTTTATTGCCCCATAAAAAATTGTGTTCATGTCTAATCAATAAAATGATCTGCTACATTTTTTTTTCATCTCCATCTATTGCTATACACGGGGGCGCTATCAAAGTCCAAGGGACGCCCTTATCCCCTTCTATTGTTATAAACTGGGGCGCTATCAAAGTCCACGAGACGCCCTTAAGTCTTGATAGTATCGGTATCATCATCTTTAGTCGAACACACATTAAAGATGTCGCACCACCATCACTTCTTTAGCTATATGCACATTAAACACAGTCATATCGTCATCTCTAAATTAACTGAATGTGCAGCAACACAATCAGGTGACCATCTCTTTACTAACTGAATGTACAATAAACACAGTCAGGTCGCCATCTCTATACTCACTGAATGTACAATAAACACAGTCAGGTCACCATCTCTTTACAAACTGAAAGTGCAATAAACACAGTCAGGTCGCCATCTCTATACTCACTGAATGTACAATAAACAGTCAGGTCGCCATCTCTATACTCACTGAATGTACAATAAACACAGTCAGGTCACCATCTCTTTACAAACTGAAAGTACAATAAACACAGTCAGGTCGCCATCTCTATACTCACTGAATGCACAATAAACACAGTCAAATCCCCATCTTCTACACTGAGTGATCACACATGTGACCTAGACGATCAACCTATACTGTTCATTTGTTGCACAGGGCCGCCAGACAAGAAACCGTGGCTCTCCACGTACGCCTCCTGGGGGGGTAGAGACCCCTGCGCAACGATACACACGCGGTCCGTCTGCATCTTCAGCCCCGAAGATCTGCCCATGATGAGCGAGAGGAAAGAGCTGTTCGCCAACAAGTTCTACATCACCCACCACCCGGCCGCGCTCCACTGCCTGGACGAGATGCTCTTCAACTTGACCTACTTCAACACGTCACGTGACCTGTCGTTTTACCAGAACCTTCCATTTGCGTTGGCGTCGTCGGGGACGAACCACGTGACCTGATCTGCGGAGCGACGCGGGTGGCCGCGGAGCGACGCGTGTGGCCTCTGAGCGACAGTTCATTTCAACTTCAAAATGTTTGGCGATCAGCCGCATCAACCATCGGACTGAGCATTCCACTGCCATCACTTGCCATCATCATACCCACAAACTGTTGATGTAGTCACGTGCCATCATCACATCCAGAAATTGCTGATGTTGTCAGGTGCCATCATCCTATCCAGAAATTGTTGTCATGTGACATCATCCTATCCGCAAATTGTTGATACAATAACTTGATATCATCATATTCAGAAATTGTTGATGTATACAGTCACTCGCCATCATCATATCAACAAATTGTTGATAAAGTCACTTGCCATCATCATATTCAGAAATTGTTGATGTTGTCACTTGCCATCATCATATATACAAATTGTCGATGGCGTCACCAGTTGTGTAGCTAGAGTGTTTGGTGCCAGGGGACAAGATTCATTTGAAAGCACCCCACCCCCTTACTTTGTTCAAACTCTCAAACCCATCATTTTCATCAATATCATAATATCCAAGCGCAATTTGACTCACCTATCTCGTATCCGGAAATTTGATCGAAAGAAATTTCGTCGACGGTAAATTGATCGACGGTAATTTGATCGAACGGAAATATGGTTGAATCTTTTTTTCCGTTTTTATGTTTAAATTTTGCTTCAAATGTCTTTTTGAACACATTATTTTGTTTACCATATAGTATAGTACGTTCAAATAGAAATTTGACGAAAATTTTAACGTGTGAACTGAAAAAAAGATTCGACCAAATTTCCGGTCGATCAAATTACCGTCGATCAATTTACCGTCGACGAAATTTCTTTCGATCAAATTTCCGGTAACCCACCTATCTAGCCTGACGGCCATGGACATCTGTCCCACGCTGCCCCCCCCCCCCCCCCCCCCCCCCCCCCCCCCTGGTAGTCAATTGCCAAAAATTATTGATGCAGTCACCTGTCATCATCATATCCACAAATTGTTGATTTATTTCAGGAATTCCCCGATAATGTGTTCATACATCTTCTCTACTTAGACACATCAACATCTAAAAAAGTTACCTGTGTCTTGTAATCATCAGATTTACCTGTGTCTTGTAGATCATCAAAGTTACCTGTGTCTTGTAGATCATCAGATTTACCCGTGTCTTGTGGATCATTCAAGTTACCTGTGTCTTGTGATCATCAGATTTACCCGTGTCTTGTGGATCATTCAAGTTACCTGTGTCTTGTGATCATCAGATTTACCTGTGTCTTGTCGATCATCAACAATACCTGTGTCACAAATGTGTCCTCAATATAAACAAAAGTGTCAGAACATCATGCATCAAATCCAGTGACCTCATTTGTAAACCATTGACATCCACATTGTCGTTCACATTGTCATCCATATTTTTAGTCAACATTGACATCCAAATGTCATCCACATTATTGACATCCACATTTTAGACATCCACATTATTGACATCCTCATTATTGACATCCACATTATTGACATCCACATTATGAAATCCACATTATTGAAATCCACATTGGCATCCACATTATTAACATCCGCATTGTAATCCACATTATTGAAATCCACATTATTGACATCCACATTATTCACATCAACATTATTCACATCCACATTACTACATCCACATTATTGACATCCACATTATTAACATCCACATTAGTGACATCCACATTATTGATATCTGCATTATTGGCATCCGCACTATTGACATCCACATTGTAATCCACATTGACGTCCACGTTGCCCTCCCCATTGCCCTCCCCATTGCCACCCACATTATCGCCCACATTGCCCTCCCCATTGCCACCCACATTATCGCCCACATTGAAATCCACATTGACGTCCACATTGCCATCCCCATTGCCACCCACATTGTAATCCACATTGAAGTCCACATTGCCCTCCCCATTGCCACCCACATTGTAATCCGCATTGACGACCACATTACCCTCCGCATTGCCATCCAAATTATCGTCCACATTGCCCTCCCCATTGCCACCCGCATTATCGCCCACATTGTAATCCACATTGACGTCCACATTGCCCTCCTCATTGCCATCCACATTGACGTCCACATTGCCCTCCCCATTGCCACCCACATTATTGCCCACATTGCCATCCACATTGACGTCCACATTGCCCTCCCCATTGCCATCCACATTGACGTCCACATTGCCATCCACATTGACGTCCACATTGCCCTCCCCATTAACACCCACATTATCGCCCACAATGCCCTCCCCATTGCCCCCCACATTATCGCCCACATTGCCCTCCCCATTGCCACCAACATTATCGCCCACATTGCCCTCCCCATTGCCATCCACATTATCGCCCACATTGCCATCCACATTGACGTCCACATTGCCCTCCCTATTGCCACCCACATTATCGCCAACATTGTAATCTCCATTGCCATCCACATTATCGCCCACATTGCCATCCACATTGACTTCCCCATTATTGCCCACATTGCCATCCACATTGACGTTCACATTGCCCTCCCCATTGCCACCAACATTATCGCCCACATTGCCCTCCCCATTGCCATCCACATTATCGCCCACATTGCCATCCACATTGACGTCCACATTGCCCTCCCCATTGCCACCCACATTATCGCCAACATTGTAATCCCCATTGCCATCCACATTATCGCCCACATTGCCATCCACATTGACCTCCCCATTATTGCCCACATTGCCATCCACATTGACGTTCACATTGCCCTCCCCATTGCCACCCACATTATCGCCCACATTGCAATCCACATTATCGCCAACATTGTAATCCCCATTGCCATCCACATTATCGCCCACATTGCCATCCACATTGACGTCCACATTGACCTAGCCATTGCCATCCACATTGACATCCACATTGCCCTCCCCATTGCCACCCACATTATCGCCCACATTATAATCCACATTGCCATCCACATTATCGCCCACATTGCCATCCACATTGACGTCCACATTGCCCTCCCCATTGCCACCCACATTATCGCCCACATTGTAATCCACATTGCCACCCACATTACCCCCCACATCCACATTGCCCTCCCCATTGCCACACACATTATCGCCCACATTATAATCCACATTGCCATCCACATTATCGCCCACATTGCCATTCACATTGACGTCCACATTGCCCTCCCCATTGCCACCCACATTATCGCCCACATTGTAATCCACATTGCCATCCATATTATCGCCCACATTGCCATCCACATTGACGTCCACATTGCCCTCCCCATTGCCATCCACATTGACGTCCACATTGCCCTCCCCATTGCCACCCACATTTCGCACACATTGTAATCCACATTGCCATCCACATTATCGCCACATTGTAATCCACATTGCCCCCCACATTATCGCCCACACTGTAATCCACATTGCCACCCACATTTCGCACACATTGTAATCCACATTGCCACCCACATTATCGCCCACATTGTAATCCACATTGCCACCCACATTTCGCACACATTGTAATCCACATTGCCACCCACATTTCGCACACATTGTAATCCACATTGCCATCCACATTGCCATCCACATTGCCATCCACATTGCCATCCACATTGCCATCCACATTGCCATCCACATTGACATCCACATTGACATCCACACAGTTCTGTTACCGTTGACGTGCACGACAACGCTTGACACGTCTTTGTTTTCTCTCACCTGGCCAATGTTGCGTCAAGGTCACAGATAAGCGCCCCCTGGTGGTGTCCCGTCCCCCCCCCCCCCCCCAAACCCCCC
>CAXITT010000074.1:552513-565653 GCA_964033795.1 Lymnaea stagnalis
ACCCCCCCCCCCCCCCTAGGATCTAAATACTGTTGTCAAAGGATTTTTTTTTAAATTGAGAAAAAAAGTTCTATGAAAAAGCTCAGAGAACAGTGTTATCTCTCCCAGTTGAATCTTTATTAAAAACAACAAAACAGAATCAAATTCATTGTTGATGTAGCTGGTTGGAACACAAGTCCCTCTTCACAAATTTTTGAGAAATATTATTCCGAAAGGATAGCATACTGTTTTCACAAGCGAGGTAACACACGGCGAGGTGTCACGATGAGGTGTCACTGCGAGGTATCACGGTGGTGTGCCGGCGAGGTATCACGTTGGTGTCACGGCGAGGTGTCGCGGTACGGTGTCACAGCGCGGTATCACGATGGTGTCACGGTGAGGTGTCGCAGCGAGGTGTCACGGTGGTGTCACAGCGAGGTAACACACGGTGAGGTGTCACGGTGAGGTAACACACGGTGAGTTGTCACAGCGAGGTATCACATCATTCACTGCATTAAAAAAAATTGATGATTACAGAGGCGCTCTCAACTTTGGCTAAAGTTTTTCATGTTTAAATATTTTCTTTTGGCCAATATTAATTTGTCCAAAACTATCCAAGGGTGTCAATTGTAATGGTTTGCGAATCCCTGTCAGACTCATTCATTATTTAACTTTAATATAAAAATGGGAAAGATTTTCCTTGTGAACAAATCTTCCTCGAAGTCGACGAAGGCTTCTTGCCGACACTTTCGTTGTTTTGTTGGAGTTCAGGTTTCCCCAAACTTTGTTTCGCTAATTTCCAATTATTTTATGTATATATCCTGTGTGAATTATGAAAAAAGAATGTTCAAAGTTTGTTGCCCACACCCCCCCCCCCCACATCCTGAGAAAATGTCTGCGAGCGCCCTTGCACGTAGTTTAACATCAACGGGCCGCCTGTGGTTCAACATTAAAATGCCAAGACAGTGTCACTCTACATCAGTGGTTCTCAACCTTCCTAACATGTAGATGTTCAACCAGATGTTACATATAGACGACCCCTGGGGACATCTGGTTGAACATCTATATGTTACTTTTGGTTGGACATCTATATGTAACATCTTGTTGAACATCTATATGTAACATCTGGTTGAACATCTGTTACTTTTGGTTGGACATCTATATGTAACATCTGGTTGAACATCTATATGTAACATCTGGTTGAACATCTATATGTAACATCTGGTTGAACATCTATATGTAACATCTGGTTGGACATCTATATGTTACATCTGGTTGGACATCTATATGTTACATCTGGTTGGA
The DNA here is from genome assembly GCA_964033795.1 of Lymnaea stagnalis. NCBI lineage: Eukaryota > Metazoa > Mollusca > Gastropoda > Lymnaeidae > Lymnaea > Lymnaea stagnalis. Next base: position 553,798 of record CAXITT010000074.1, read on the forward strand.
CATCTATATGTTACATCTGGTTGGACATCTATATGTTACATCTGGTTGGACATCTATATGTTACATCTGGTTGGACATCTATATGTAACATCTGGTTGGACATCTATATGTAACATCTGGTTGGACATCTATATGCAACATCTGGTTGGACATCTATATGTTACATCTGGTTGGACATCTATATGTAACATCTGGTTGGACATCTATATGTAACATCTGGTTGAACATCTATATGTAACATCTGGTTGGACATCTTTGCGTAACGTCAAGTTTGTATTGACGAACAGTCACCCGTTCATATGTAACAGCACGGTGGATACTGTTTTAATTAAACGGATAACGGACGAACAGGACGCGTACAGCAGTGACGGAATGGAACATGATCGGAACATCCACTGCGGAACATGATCAGAACATCCCCTGGCACATAATCGGAAAATCCCCTGGAACATGATCGGAACATCCCCTATGAGAACATGATCGGAACATCGCCTGGAACATGATCGGAACATCCCTAGGACATGATCGGCACATCCCCTAGAACATGATCGTAACATCACCTGGAATATGATCGAAACATCGCCTGGAATATGATCGGAACATCGCCTGGAACATGATCGTAACATCGCCTGGAATATGATCGGAACATCGCCTGGAATATGATCGGAACATCGCCTGGAACATGATCGGAACATCCCATATTAGAACATGATCGGAACATCCCCTGGCACATGATCGGAACATCTCCTGGAACATGATCGGAAATCCCTAGGACATGATCGGCACATCCCCAGGAACATGATCGGAACATCGCCTGGAACATGATCGGAACATCCCCAGGAACATGATCGGAACATCGCCTTGTCCTACCCGTTGGCCTTCGCCAGTCAGCGGCCGGCGTAAAGGCTTCGGAGGCAGCTAGGAATGGAGCATCTTGCATTCTTTATGAACATATCGAGGAGACAAACCCGTGGGTGGAATTTCGGATTATGTTTAGGCACGCATGACGACATAGTCCCATTTACAATTCAAAGCATGAAATTTGACATTTTAAAGCAAGTCGACATTAAAACCGAATGTGCTGAGAGATTTGAGGGTACACTTCTCACTTGATATAATGATAACTGGCTGTTGTTCTTGCTGCACGCTACATTCGTGGATTGTATTATTTTACAAAATAATCCCGTTGTTTTATTTGTTTTTTAGAGATCATATGAGCTTGACGTCACTTGGTATATAATCTCTAAGCATAAAAAGTAAACCGTCTACACAATTTTCGAAATAGTCGTCTTAGTCTCAACATACAAACTGAACAAAAAGTTTCGATTTTGGTGTGTTATTGTTTATAGTTGAGACGGTAGAGAAAGTACGCTCTCCACGCACACAGAGACTAGACCTGCACGCACACACGCATACACATGCACGCGCACATGCAGACAGACACAGACACATGCACACACAAAGATACACACACACACACACATTAACGTCAAACGTATTTTATTTTTCCTGCTATCCTCTTGACAACCGCTAAAAACTAAAATGACAAGGAGCGAAAATTAAAGATTTGCCAGAACATGCTCTAGTAGACAAAACTGTTTCTGAAAGTTTCTTTTGAACTTAATTTTACTATGTTGTATACGAGATGTTTTATAGATTCATTGCATAGACATAGTTTGGGCGTCAAAACTGCAATATACACGGCACAGATATCAATATGGACGGCACAGATATCAATAATGACGGCATAGATATCAAAATGGACGGCACAGGTATCACAATGGACGGCACATATATCAAAATGGACGGCACAGGTATCAATACAGACGGCACAGATATCACTGGGCATGGCACAGATGTCAATATACACGGCACAGATATCAATATGGACGGCATAGATATTAAATATGGACGGCACAGATATCAATATGGACGGCACAGATATCAATATGGACGGCACAGATATGAAAATGGACGGCACAGATATCAATATGGATGGCACACACATCAATATGAACGGCACATATATCAATATGGATGGCACAGGTATCAATATGGACGACACAAGTATCAATATTGACGACACAGGTATCAATATTGACGACACAGGTATCAATATGGACGGCACACACATCAATATGAACGGCACACATATCAATAGGGACGGCACACATATCAATGGGGACGGCACAGATATCAATATGGACGGCACAGATATCAATATTTTAAAATCTGATTTACACAACTAAAAAAATTGATTAAGAGAGAGAAAAACATATGTTTATTATAGGGCATTCAAAGAAACACAATTACTGTAATGATGATCACACACCCATGAATCAAATAAGGGTTTTCCCCAACAATCTGTCTCGTTTGCCGAGTCTGACCCGACGCCTCTGTCTGTGCAGCCCGCTAGCCAACATTAGATTTAACATCTGCAGTGTTCCACCATTAGTTTTGAAATACGTGATGTAATGGATCTTACGTGACGCTAATAAAATACGTGATTTGAAGGGTCTTATGTGACGCTAATAAAATAGGTGATTTGAAGGGTCTTATGTGACGCTAATAAAATACGTGATTTTAAAGATCTTATGTGACGCTAATAAAATAGCGGATTTGAAGGATTTTATGTGACGCTAATAAAAAATACCTAATGAAATTGATCTTATGTGACGCTAATAAAATACGTGATTTGAAGGATCTTATGTGACGCTAATAAAATACGTGATTTGAAGGATCTTATGTGACGCTAATAAAAATACGTGATTTGAAGGATCTTATGTGACGCTAATAAAAATACGTGATGTAATGGAGCTTATGTGACGCTAATAAAATACGTGATTTGAAGGATCTTATGTGACGCTAATAAAAATACGTGATGTAATGGAGCTTATGTGACGCTAATAAAAATACGTGATGTAATGGATCTCATGTCACGCTAATAAAATTCGTGATGTACTGGATCTTATGAGACGCTAATAAAATACGTGATGTAATGGATCTTATGTGACGCTAATAAAATACGTGATGTAATGAATCTTATGTGACGCTAATAAAATACGTGATTTGAAGGATCTTATGTGACGCTAATAAAAATACGTGATGTAATGGAGCTTATGTGACGCTAATAAAATACGTGATGTAATGGATCTTACGTGAAGCTAATAAAATACGTAATGTAATGAATCTCATTTCACGCTAATAAAATTCGTGATGTACTGGATCTTATGAGACGCTAATAAAATACGTGATGTAATGGATCTTATGTGACGCTAATAAAATACGTGATGGAATGAATCTCATGTCACGCTAATAAAATACGTGATGTAATGGATCTTATTTAACGCTTATAAAAACACGTGATGTAATGAATCTCATGTCACGCTAATAAAATACGTGATGTAATGGATCTTATTTAACGCTTATAAAAACACGTGATGTAATGAATCTCATGTCACGCTAATAAAATACGTGATGTAATGGATCTTATGTGACGCTAATAAAAATACGTAATGTAATGGATGTTATGTCACCCTAATAAAATACGTAATGTAATGAATCTTATGTCACGCTAATAAAATACGAGATATAATGGATCTTATTTAACGCTTATAAAAACACGTGATGTAATGGATCTTATGTGACGCTAACAATGACGCTAAATAAATATTCTTTTTGTACGATGCTTCATTTAGGACAATTTTCAAATCAATTTCGTTGACCTTTTGGGCCTTTACAAAAAATGTTTGCGGACCATTACCTCAGAACAATGATTGAATACATTAGCAGCATTGGTCCCAGTTCTTTTATATTTGTTTCTTACAAAGAGACCAGGATTTCTCATAAATGAAATCATCTCTAAAATATTTTATAAAATGCATTCATTTTTTTTTTTTTTTTTTTTTAAATAAGCGTTTGTACCAACCAAGAATTCCGTGTTTGTCACGAGACGAACGAGAGGTTTTTGTAGACGTGTGCATGCCTGGCCGCCCCGGTGAACGTCTGGTTGTAGAGTAGCTCGTCCATGCAGTGGAGGGCAGCAGGGTGGAGTCTGAGGTAAAACTTGTTGGCGAACAGCTCGGGCCTCCGTGCCAGGCCCTGCAGATCCTCTGGGCTGAAGATGCAGATGTCCCTCACAAAGTCTGACGCGCAGGAGCCTGACCACGGCCAGACGGCGTATGACGTCAGGAAGGGGAGGTCATCGGGTCTGCCTGAAAGAAAGAAACATATAAACTATTTCCCATTCATTGTACTCCTAAAATGCCTCGACGATCGTTCCCTAAATTGTCAAATGATTTTTGGAGTCAATGATAATGTTATGAAAAGAATATATATCTTATTACGAAGCAAATCAACATTACGAGACATAACACCATACATCGAAATAAGATACATATGTTAACATAAATAGCTCTACAATACATACGTCTGTGCTACATACATCGAAAGATCGTACTTATAATAAAATAAATCGTGCTGCAAAAGATACGACATTGCCACATACGATACATATCAACTGACATCGGACATGATTTTAGATGTATCGTCCAGGAAATATACCATTCGTAGTAGCCAATGGGTCGCAGTATAAATCTACGCGTAGCAGGATAATCTATACGTCGCATGGTGTTCAGGAAACTCAGCATTGATTTATTATTTATAATTTGACATAATAATAATAATAATAAAGTTTATTTGAAAGACACGCTTCATCCCCAAAAGCTCGAAGCGCGGTACAATGTCAACCATATTAAAAAGAGAAAAAAAAAAAAAAAAAAAAAAAAAAGAAAAACAATAAAAAAAAAAACGAAACAAAAAAAAACTAAATTTTAAAAAACCAAAAAAAAATCGAAGTATAAATCTACGCGTAGCAGGATAATCTATACGTCGCATGGTGTTCAGGAAACTAAGCATTGATTTATTATTAATAATTTGACATAATAAAAATAATAATAAAGTTTATTTGAAAGACACGCTTCATCCCCAAAAGCTCGAAGCGCGGTACAATGTCAACCATATTAAAAAGAGAAAAAAAAAAAAAAAATCTAAAATGTACCACATTAAAAAAATAGACGCAACAATATAAAACTACATTTGAGCAAACCAAGTCAAAGTCTTTCATCCCGTTTCAACCATAAACAACACAGACCAATATAAATTAACTGGAAAAGATGGTAGATAGTATCACCACAGAAGGTTTTTGCGAAATAGGTGTGTTTTTAAATCGGTTTTAAAGGACTCCAGTGTCTGGCTGTTTCTGAGAGCGACTGGAAGTGCGTTCCAAATTGTTGGGCCGGCAAATGAAAAAGTGCGCTTTCCGTAAGGCTCAAGGCGCACACACGGTATCGATATTTTGCCACTATCGGATGAGCGGAGCTCTCTTAGTGGGTACATACGGCGTCATGGGTGCTTTGAGATAAGATGGCGCCAGGTCATGTAAGCAGCGGTAGCTCAAAGTTGCAATTTCGTACTCTATGCGAGCGCGGACCGGCAACCAGTGCAGCTCTCTCAGTTAGTGTTTTAGCATGGTCGAATTTGCGTTTGCGAAGAACAATGCGAGCCGCATTATTCTGTGCTCTTTGAATTTTATCCAGGAGCGTAGATGGGAGACCCACCATGAGAGCATTGCAGTAGTCCATGCGTTATAACACAAATGCAGACATCAGCCTCTTTGATGCATCTAACGTTAAGAAAGGTCTGATATGACTAATCCTGCGCAGAACTAGGAAAATTGCCTTGCAGAGCATGTTAATATGATTTTCCATAGTAAGTGTTCTGTCTTAATAGACACCCAGGTCTCGCACTGTATGAGCAAACTCAATCGGTATACCTGAGAGAGTAAGTGATGTTGCGTTTTTTACAGATTTTTGTTTCTGAGCAGTGGCAATGGGGATCAGCTCAGTCTTTTCATCATTCAATTTGGGCTTGTTTATGGTCATCCAGTGCTTAACTGACTCCACTGTCTTCTGTGTCGTACTAAGAAGTTGAGGGAACTGAGAGGGGATCACGGATTGATGAAGTTGTGTATCGTCCGCGAACATGTGATACAGCATGTCAAATTGCTTGATCACTGCACCCAGTGGCTGAATGTATATAGTGAAAAGCATCGGGCCTAGGACCTAGCCCTGGGGTACTCCGAATTCAATTATAGATTGCTTCGAGGTCAAGCCGTTTGAAATAACTGACTGGACCCGATTTGTCATATACGAGTGAAACCATCTCAGGACGGTATCTGTGAGACCGAACGTTTTAGCAGAAGCTGGAGCAGTAGGCCGTGGGTCAGGCGTATCGAAAACTGGCGATAAATCGAGTAAAGACAAAATGGATACCCGGCCCTCATCACAAGACGACAGAAGGTCATTTATGACGCGCAATGGGGCTGTCTCAGAAGAGTGATGGTGATTTTCTAGGAATCTAGTGTTCTAGCTAGACAACTACCACGCCAAATTTAAAAAAATTAAAAAATTGATGCCCTCCCCTCAGCACAAAATAAGTTTTGCCCACATGCCACAGAGTGAAGCAGTAAAGTTGCCTTATAGTTTGTTAAGCCCCACACAGCTGTTCCGACATGGACGGTTTATAGTTGAGACGCCTTAAAAAATACTACAGTGATTAAAACCTGGGCGATTTTGAATTATTAAAAGAAATTTTACTGCCATAAACAAGCCAGGATCTGATGCTTTTTTGTTGTTTCACGACAGCTTGTAAACATGTCATTAAAATGTCTTACTTTTATGTGCCAGGCGTATTAAAAATAATGTGATTACACTTACATCAGTGGTTCTTAAAACTTTTTTTTTTTTCGGCCACCGCCCCCTTGGCATCATAAAGCCATTTCTATCGCCTCCCAAAGTAAACCAAAACAACAACAAGATGAACTTTGTTTAGGACAGTAAGAAATATAACTCAATAACAACATTGTTCAGCACAGTAAGAAATATAACTCAATAACAACATTGTTCAGGACAGTAAGAAATATAACTCAATAACAACATTGTTAAGGACAGTAAGAAATATAACGCAATAACAACATTGTTCAGGACAGTAAGAAATATAGCTCAATAACAACATTGTTCAGGACAGTAAGAAATATAACTCAATAACAACATTGTTCAGGACAGTAAGAAATATAACTCAATAACAACATTGTTCAGCACAGTAAGAAATATAACTCAATAACAACATTGTTCAGGACAGTAAGAAATATAACTCAATAACAACATTGTTCAGGACAGTAAGAAATATAACTCAATAACAACATTGTTCAGGACAGTAAGAAATATAACTCAATAACAACATTGTTCAGGATAGTTAGAAAGATAACGCAATAAATGCAAAAGAGTTGTAGGTAGGTTTAAACTGTTAAAAGGAAATTAATTCCTTTATATTTTCATTGACTAATCGATCAAACACTTCAGTTTTTTCAAAGTAGAATTATGATTAGAGAATTAATTAGTAAACTTACTTCCACATTGCTCTGATATGCTTACTGTGTGGTCGGCTTAGTAAAGTGATGAAATTTTTTGTTCAAGTTCTCCTTTGGTCAAACACTCTAAAATCAACATTTTGAGAAATTTGGACTACATTTCTTTGGGTAGAGCAGGACAGAGATTCTGAATCTCTTTCCACAGTGCATGATAACAGCCAAAACTCAGAGTACAATTTCCTAAACCATTCATTGAACCAACAAATACATCTGCCACCAAAAAATGGATTGATCATCCAATCCAAAATTTCAATTAAAGAAGATTTTAAGATAGCTCAGGCAAAATATTATGTACCGTATTGTTAAGTTCACAATATATTTGAAGCGGTATTGCGTAACTAGGAGGTGCGTAACTAGGAGGCGCGTAACTAGGAGGCGCGTAACGCACCGGGATGGCACCCTTAAAAAAAGTGTGTGTGTGGTTTGGAGGGTGGGGTGGGGGGTTACACTAAACGGAACAGTGCAAACATGAAAGTGGTCGCTTAAGTCCTTTTCAAAACAGAACTTAGTTTTATACATAAGCAGCCAGGGGTACCACTAAATCAGGTTACCTCTATAGCAGGTTGCCTATAGAATAATGTGTCAATAGACAGAGTAGGTTGCGAGCAGAGCAGGTTGCAGACCAGAGAAGGTTGCAAACAAGCAGATTGCCACTAGAACAGTGTCTCAACATAGCAATTAGACAGATCACGAGACCGAGCAGGGGGCCATAAAAGTAGCTTGCCATCAGAGTAGGGTGCCAATCAAAGCAGGGTGCCATCAAAGCAGGGTGCCATCAAAGCAGGGTGCCATAGAAGTAGCTTGCCATCAGAGAAGGGTGCCATCAAAGCAGGGTGCCATAAAAGTAGCTTGCCATCAGAGTAGGGTGCCATCAAAGCAGGGTGCTATAAAAGTAGCTTGCCATCAGAGAAGGGTGCCATCAAAGCAGGGTGCCATAAAAGTAGCTTGCCATCAGAGTAGGGTGCTATAAAAGCAGGGTGCCATCAGAGTAGGGTGCCATCAAAGCAGGGTGCCATAAAAGTAGCTTGCCATCAGAGTAGGGTGCCATCAAAGCAGGGTGCCATCAGATTAGTGTGACATCAAAGCAGGGTGCTATAAAAGTAGGTTGCAATCAGAGTAGGGTGCCATCAAAGCAGGGTGCTATAAAAATAGGTTGCAATCAGAGTAGGGTGCCATCAAAGCAGGGTGCTATAAAAGTAGGTTGCAATCAGAGAAGGGTGCCTTCAAAGCAGGGTGCTATAAAAGTAGGTTGCAATCAGAGAAGGGTGCCATCAAAGCAGGGTGCTATAAAAGTAGGTTGCAATCAGAGAAGGGTACCATCAAAGCAGGGTGCCATCAGAGCAGGATGCCATCAGAGCAGGTTGCAAACCGAAATGGCTGCCACCAGATTAGGGTGTCACCAGAGCAGACAGACGTAGTGAGGTCCAAGGGAAGGTCTGAAAATGAGGGGCTATGTGACATTTTGAGCTTGCCGCACTGGCATTTGAATCCTCTGGCACAAGTCACACGGCCGCCATGGAGTGGAATGAAGCAAGGTATGTGGAACGAAACTGACCTTTGTAGCCCCCTGGCACAGCCACATTGGTGGCGAAGTTAAGAATGGCCCAGAAATACTCGTCCGGACTGTACAGCCACCGGGACCACTCCAGGACGTCCCTGGCCACCGGGCTGTGGAGGACGAAGGTGACGAACTCCCTGGAGAAGCTGCCGTAGGCGCTGCTCTTGACTGGACGTAAGTTGTGTGGGATGGGTCGGTGCTCTACGTCGGTCTTAACCATGGTCACTGTACCTGGGGGATATAGCGTGGAGGTCAGCCTTCAGTGGATGATGGTGTGGTACACGTGGATGCAACAATTGTTGACTCGCGTGTGAATTTCACATGTGTCTAGTGGCGTGGGATGTGATGTGTGTAGGGGGGGGCGTGGTCCGCCCCTGCCATCACTTTTTTGCTTAATATGGAGCGGCGGCATTTTCTGCTTATTGCAAAGTGAGAGATTTTTTCGTGATGGGGGGGGGGGCACACTTGCAAACCTCCAAGGGCGGCACTAAACATTGATGATTACGCCACTGCAAGTGTGTATATGGCAGATGTGAATATGACTAATATGGATATTTGAATGTAGATATGACCAAGGTGGATATGTGAATGTAGATATGACCAAGGTGGATATTTGAATGGGGATATGACCAAGGTGGATATTTGAATGTAGATATGACTAAGGTGGATCTTTGAATGAAGATATGACCAAAGAGAATATTTGAATGTAGATATAACTAAGGTGGATATTCGAATGTAGATATAACTAAGGTGGATATTTGAATGTAGATATGACTGAGGTGGATATTCGAATGTAGATATGACTGAGGGGGAAAATTCAATGCAGAGATATGTGGGCCTTAAAATACAACAACAAAAAAAGGTCTATGATCACTTCAAAAAAAAAAAAAAATCAAATTATAAATTCATTATAACTTGCAACCCTTCAAGCAATCTTTCTTACATAACTGTTCTGGTATGGCCACAAATATTGACCGGTCCATAATGAATCCAAATAAATTATCAGACACCGACAAACACGCCCACTGTACCACGTTTCCCCACCTGATTGGTCATCTTTCTTTGGCTCGTATCTCCACTGATAGCGTGTAGGCATTACTTCCCTGGTGTTACCTTCGATGTTGTTGGTGCCTTTGAATATCTTTAAAACCTTGACCAGCTCCAAATTGGTTCTGTCAAAATCGACAAAACAATGTGTCGTTCTTTACAATCAGCAGACCCAGAATGGCTGACGCTATAACTTCCGGTTGTCGCGACCAGCTCTCTTGGGTTTAAGCTATTATCGACCACGCGTTATTAAATTTGAAGCCTTCTATTTTCAATAATAAGCCATATATTATGAATCATCAGCCCTGGTTAACAGTTATCAACATTAGCACCAATTATCAGCTGACTGCCATTTTGCAAATCATTGAGCATCCATCAATAATTTTTCAGCCCCTTTGAGCGAGTGTGTCTACTGATGTATTTAACTAAGACTTAAACTCAACATGAACTTTAAAAATCAATCTCATGACTATGAGATGGCAAAGGATTAAGTATCCTTATTTCTAACGACCAATTTTTGTAAACTTCTAGGATGTTCAATATTATAGCCAAATAAGGATTCAATCATACCGTAAGGGGAACTGCTGTCCCGGCATGTTGATGACGTATTTCCATTTGACCGGATGTTGAAGCAGATCTTCCATGCAGTCAATGTCCGCCATCAGCCGAGAGAACCCGGCGTACACGATGTTCTCCAGCTTGCTGGCAACAAACACATTTGGCAGACATCTGACCACAGCCCGGACAGCCTCCAGAAACTCGATGCTGGACTTGGTGTCCACACTCAGGCAGTAGACGTTGTGTGGACGGTAGATGGCGCGCAAGAGAAACAGGACCTTTGGAGCAGACGATAAAAAATAAAAACCTTGTTAGAGAAACGGGAACATTGTGCAGAGGATAACTAGGATCATAAGGGATTTTGTCACTTCCCTCCCCCAAGGTTTTCCCCTTACGAACATCCTCCGAGTCCTATGCCTGTTCTAATGTAAGCTAGTTGTCGTGTAGCCCTGCTATGGTTGCACCCATTTCCGGTGGCACAATGTTCTTGGTGTTAGCTAAATGATCTTATTGTGTTAGCTCTATAATCTTCTTGTTTTAGATCTATAGTATTCTTGTGTTAGCCATATAATCTTCTTGTGATAGCTTTATATTCATCTTGTGTTAGATATGTAATCTTCTTGTGTTAGCTTTCTAATCTTCTTGTTTGCTATATAATCTTTTTGTGTTAGCTTTATAATCTTCTTTTTATTAGCTATATAATCTTCTAGTGTTAGCTATATAATCTTCTTGTGTTAGCTAATAATCAGCTGTAATATCAAATCGAGCTCTGTCCCCTTTCATGATTTCCCTTCTGACGCCAGCCCCCGCCCCTCTTAGGGTGTCACCCGGCTTCGCTCCCCCCCCCCGCATGCCCTAATGACCTTACTGCCCCCGTCCATATATTACGGTATGTCTTTAGATATCTCATATGTCAGTAAAGTCGTAGTTGTTTTACATGCTTCGCAAACGAAAATCAATTGTCAGAACTCAGTCATAGGCTGAAAAACTTATTTAATATATTAATCTTATAGGAGGATTTATTTAATTTTTTTTTTTCATTTTTAAATTTTTTAAATTATTTAATTTTTAAAAAAAATCTTTTATATTATCTTCGCTTTTGTTCGTGTGCTTCTGGCTAGGTGGAACAATCTTTTGGCAAATAGGCCTAGACTGGTTGCCGATGACAACATATTCTTTCACATTTTTAGCCCCAACCCCCCCC
>CAXITT010000074.1:565716-588648 GCA_964033795.1 Lymnaea stagnalis
GGGGGGGGGGGGGGGGGGACGTTGGCGTATTAATATAATAAATGATAATTAAAAAATGCATCGAAATGATTTATACGAAAAATTTAGCTTTTTTGGGGGTTGTTAAATTTTTTATTTTTTTAATTCTATCGATCTAGGCTTAGTCACTTAGAATAGTTATGACAATATTTTAAAATTTTACTTGGTGATTTTTAAACCGCTAGGTTCTTGACTGCTCACTTGATCGAGGTCCTTATGAAACAAAATGATAAATGCAATGGGGAAGCCCATCTCTTCCGGGGACAGTTTGGGATATCGCGTGAAGCCCATAACGCCCCGGAAGTCGATGCAGTCCTGGCTCAGTTGCCTGTAGTGGCTCAGGTCCTTCTGGGAGACGTTCTGTCGGTACATGTCGTTTTTCACGCGAGACGTCAGTGCCTGGACACAATCCATCCCGCGGAGCTCCGGGAACCCGACCCAGAGCTTCCTGAAGCCCGCCTCGGGGTCGCCCTGACCAGCCCAGTCGCCATCAGCCGCCGTGCCCAGGGCCTGGTGGTACAAGTAGAATGGGCTCGCGGTGGAGGTGAGTGAGAGTTGGATCAAGCTGCAGACGGCGCAGGCAGCACAAATGAAACATAGCCGTTGTCTTCTGAGACAGCCGTGAAGAGAGCGCCAGGTCTGACCTTGATTGAGACATTCAGTATTGGAATTATCAATGGTGCTGATATGGTTTATGATGCCAAATGGTACATTCTGTCATACTGTATGATACTACTCAGTTTATGGTGTTACATTTTTATATAGAGTCATATAATCCAGGGGTACTCAAACTACTTTGGCCCTTAGCTCTCTTCTGTGACTTTCTCAATGTTTTTGTTAAACCCCAGCCCCCCCCCCCACACCCCCAAAACCAACAATTCCTGACACCTGCCCATAGGCGTTAAAAAAACAAAAAAAAAAAAAACAAAAAAAAAAACTGCAGTTGTCCGAAAATCCCGCCGCATTAATTAAGATGCAAAAAAAAGTGCCGCCGGGGGGGGGGAACCATCCACTCCGCCCCCTTCCCTCTTCGGGGACGTGTGGCGTGGTGGTGAGGGAGGGTGATAGGGATGATAAGATTGAAAGAAATGAATGAGTGTGAGACAGAAGGCAAAAGAGAAAGTGAGAGAAAACAAGAGAGAGAGAGAGAGAGAGAGAGAGACAGAGAGAGAGAGAGAGAGAGAGAGAGAGAGAGAGAGAGAGAGAGAGAGAGAGAGAGAGAGAGAGAGAGAGAGAGAGAGAGAGAGTGATTTGTGAGTGCGAGAGAAAAAAAAGAGAGGGGGGAGAGGGAGGGGGAGAGAGAGAGAGAGAGAGAGAGAGAGAGAGAGAGAGAGAGAGAGAGAGAGAGAGAGAGAGAGAGAGAGAGAGAGTGAGAAAGAATGATTTTTGAGTGCGAGAGAATGAAAAGAGAACGGGGAGAGGGAGGTGGAGGAAGAGAGGGAGATGGCGTTACATGGGAAGTAAGACTCTTCATATTCACAGCACACACTGGATGGAGTAGCTGCAGTATCTATAGTGTTGGGGCGCTACTTACTTGGTAGTGACAAAATGGGGAGGGGGGGGGACATTCTTATAACCCAAATGGTGTATGCAATACATCACGGCACTTGTGCAACACTGGCTGTGTTTAAAAAAAATTAAATTAATGGCATTTATCAGACAAATGACACCCTCGTAACCATCTAAACCAGGGGTGGCCAACCTTTTCAGCAGGCGGGCCAAATTTCAGAAATTATATTTCCTGCCGGGCCACACACCTATCTTTCATTTTTTATTATTTTTTTTTTTTAAATTAAAGTAACTCAGCAAGCGTGCTATAACAGCTTCGACCACATCGTCGCTTCCCAGTAGGTGAGATAGTGGTCAAACGGTTGCTTGGTTTAATGTCATAAAAAAAAAAGAAGAAGAAGAAGAAATGGGTAGGGATATTTATTTTTTTGTTCAAGAAAATAAAACATAACTGAGAATCAAACATATTTTTAGACAATTTAAACATATTTAAAAGTGAGACATCTGGCTTTGTTTTGCATTAAAAAAATGCATCAAAATTGATATTGACTGATGATGTCGCTACACGTAAACTGTTTTCTAAATGAACCTCAGTAATTCATGTACTCACTTGTGATTTGGTGTGCTTCATTCATACGGCTACCAAAAACATGCAATATATTTCACATTTCTCAAAGCTATAATTTAAAAATGTATGATACTAACGCCTCATGATGTAATGTTCTTTTGGTGATAAGTGCAATAAAGATAACATAATTTATGTTCATTTGACCTAGCTCCGCGGGCCGCAACATGACTCCCGGCGGGCCGCATGCTGGCCACCCCTGATCTAAACTGACCACCTTTGAAGCAGTTGAGATGTGGATGTGCCTGAGCTCAACACAGCCTTACATTTATAAAACAAATACCATTTCGATCCAACACTTTTGAGGCGGTGACGCCGCATTCTATTTGAGGCACGCTTTCCAATCAATTCTTCCAGAGTTGAGTGTTAACTAAGCATATAGCCTACTTTTGTAATGAGCTAATGGCTCGCTGTTGATGTGGATGGGTGCAATGGCCTTTTTCTTGTTCATTGTTGTGGGAAGATCCGATACTTGTATTAAAATAGAACTTGTGGACAGAGAAAACAGTAAGCCCACATAGCAGGGGTCTCAAACTCGCGGCCCGCTGGCCATTTGAGGCCCGCTGCCCGCTAGACGATATTCTGCGGCCCGCTACCTGAAAACAAAGTTTAGTGTTAATGCGGCCCACGTGTTTTCCCCATTCTCATATCTATAAGGCTGCGGCTATTCGGACCCGGGTCCGAGAAGTTATAGTTTTGGTTTATTACAAAAATATTTTAAAATTATTGTGGGGTTTGTAAGACAAAATTTGGTATCAAATGAAAGATAATTGAATGACTATATGTTTGTAAACTTAATTCATGAGTTTAACTAAAATAAAATACAACAAATGACATCCGAATAGCATTTAGTCAAAATGAAACCGGATTACAATTTACAATAAGCTGGTTATCTATATTGGAATAACATTACTGAAAGATATGGGAAATAACGTCCAGGGAATATTAATGACATTATGTCTATGAAATATGAAAGTATGTCTATGAAATCTGACAGTTTATCTATGAAATTTGACAGTACGTCTATGAAATATGACAGGATTATCGAAGTGCGTCCAGTGAATGTGATAGTATGTCCAGTGAATGTGATAGTATGACCAGTGAATGTGATAGTATGTCCAGTGAATGTGATAGTATGTCCAGTGAATGTGATAGTATGTCCAGTGAATATGATAGTATGACCAGTGAATGTGATAGTATGACCAGTGAATGTGATAGTATGTCCAGTGAATGTGATAGTATGTCCAGTGAATGTGATAGTATGTCCAGTGAATGTGATAGTATGTCCTGTGAATGTGATAGTATGTCCGGTGAATGTGATAGTATGACCAGTGAATGTGATAGTATGGCCAGTGAATGTGATAGTATGACCATGAGTGAATGTGATAGTATGACCAGGGAATGTGATAGTATGTCCAGTGAATGTGATAATATGACCCGTGAATGTGATAATATGTCCAGTGAATGTGATAATATGACCAGTGAATGTGATAGTATGACCATTGAATGTGATAGTATGTCTAGTGAATGTGATAGTATGACCAGTGAATCTGATAGTATGACCAGTGAATGTGATAGTATGATCAGTGTATGTGATATTACGTCCAGTGAATGTGATAGTATGACCAGTGATGTGATACTATGACCAGTTAATGTGATAGTATGGCCAATAATGTGATATGGCAAGTGAATTTAATAGTATGTCCAGTGAATGGGATAGTATGACCCGTGAATGTGATAGTATGGCCAGTGAATATGATAGTATGACTAGTGAATGTGATAGTATGACCAGTGAATGTGATAGTATGGCCAGTGAATCCAATAGTATGACAGACAATATGATAGCATGACCAGTGAATTTGACAGTATGACCAGTGAATATGATAGTATATCTACTGAATGTGATAGTATGGCCAGTGAGTGCAGTGATAGTATGTCCAGTGAATGTGATATTATGACCAGTGAATGTGATATTATGACCAGTGAATGTGATATTATGACCAGTGAATGTGATATTATGACCAGTGATGTGATAGTATGGCCAGTGAATGTGATAGTATGACCAGTGAATGTGATAGTATGACCAGTGAATTTGATAGTATATCTACTGAATGTGATAGTATGGCCAGTGAGTGCAGTGATAGTATGTCCAGTGAATGTGATATTATGACCAGTGAATTTGATAGTATGGCCAGTGAATGTGATAGTATGACCAGTGAATGTGATAGAATGATCAGTGAATGTGATAGTATGGCTAGTGAATGTGATAGTATGACCAGTGAATGTGATAGTATGCCCAGTGAATGTGATAGTATGACCAGTGAATATGATAGTATGGCCAGTGAGTGCAGTGATTGTACGTCTAATGAATGTATTATTATGTTGAAGAAATGTGAAAGTTCAGACAGGCGGGGCCATCGCCTAACTGTTTTGCCCCACCCCCACACTAGGCGTGTTATTTCTGCACTCCCCCCTCACACACACACGCACACTCTTATTTAATTTTTGACATTGCCACATTTACTTTGAAAGAAGATTGTGCATATAAACCAAAGTACATCACTTTAGAATGTTCAATTAAATTTGTTAACATTTTTATGAAAAGTATCGCAGTTCAATCTACGGCCTAATGTCAAAGAATGTATGGAGCAGCAAAATGAGAAGAGGTGCCAGCACGCAGCAGACTGAGGAGAGTAGTCATCACACAGCAGACTGAGGAGAGGTGTCCGCACTCACCAGAATGTGTAGAGGTGTCGGCACTCGGCAGAATGAAGAGCGGTGTCCGCACTCGGCAGAAACAGAAGAGGTGTCGGCACTCAGTAGACTGGGGAGAGGTGTCCGCACTAGACAGAATGAGAAGAGGTGTCGGCACTCAGTAGACTGGGGAGAGGTGTCCGCATTCGACAGAATGAGAAGAGGTGTCGGCACCTGAAGATGTCCCATCCCTCTACTGCACCTACTTCACCTGAAGATGTCCCCTCCATCCCCTACACCTGGTGCACCTGAAGATGTCCCATTCATTTACTGCACCTACTTCACCTGAAGATATCCCATTCATTTACTCCCCCTAACATCTTAAAATGTCCCATCCATAACCTTCACCTACTGCAAAAGAGAATTTCTTTCAAGAATCGCTTTCATCGGCCATCTGCACAATCAAAGACAAAATCACTTTCATAAGCAATCTGCGCACCAACTGACACAATCATTCTCATCACCCATATGTGCATCCACAGACGCAACCACTCTCATCAGCCATCTGCGCACCCATAAACACAATCGCTCTCATAAACCATAATATATCTGCGCACCCATGGACACAATCACTCTCATCAACCTACTGCGCACCCACAGACACAATCGCTCTCATCAACCTACTGCGCACCCACAGACACAATCGCTCTCATCAGCCATCTGCGCACCCATAAACACAATTGCTCTCATAAACCATAATATATCTGCGCACCCATGGACACTTTCACTCTCATCAATCTCATCAACCTACTGCGCACCCACAGACACAATCGCTCTCATCAGCCATCTGCGCACCCATAAACACAATTGCTCTCATAAACCATAATATATCTGCGCACCCATGGACACTTTCACTCTCATCAATCTACTGCGCACCCACAGACACAATCGCTCTCATCAGCCATCTGCGCACCCATAAACACAATCGCTCTCATCAGCCATATATCTGCGAACTCATGGACACAATCACTCTCATCATCCTACTGCGCACCCACAGACACAATCGCTCTCATCAGCCATCTGCGCACCCACAGACACAATTACTCTCATCAGCCATCTTTGCAATCACAGACACAATCACTCTCATCAGTCATCTGCGAACCACATACAAAGGTGGTCTTTATCGATCTCGACGGACGAACTAACATATGATTGATAATCAGCCTTTCATCATCTTCTATATAAATCCCTGTGTGACCTATACATTTTTTAATATCTAATTTTTAAAATCGTAAATGGTAGAGGGTAAAGGGTAAATTTAAAAACATAATTTTTTTTTCAATATTTTAAATTGCTTCCTTCGTGCATTTTAAGAGTTTAGTAATGTTGTAAAGTTCAACTACGCCCATGAATGGGTGGGTGCATTTTCTGAATTTAGCCATTTTTAAAGTTACGTTTTGTTACTAACGGAACAAGTTCAGTCCATCGTTGATTACGCTCTTTATACCAAAGCGAAATGATCAGCAATTACGTCATCATTGTCACCAAGTGAGTTCATCGATGGCTGATTTCTAGAGAAATATTTTAGATGTCTTGTGTTGAAATTGTTACAATTGTAAAATGTTTGTCTTGGTTTAGATATGCAATTATTTTTTTTTTCCCGAAGCTGAATGTATGCATTTTATCAGAAAACACTTCCACGTGTTTGGATGAATAAAAGAATCTTATCTTATAACATCATGAACATGTTGTACATGCATTATTAGCTTCTTAAATGGCACACAGAATTCGTTCCTGTCTAGAGTTTGTACTGACATCAGCTAATGGCATGACAGTATTCATTAATGACATCGGCTAATAGCATGGCAGTGTTAATGACATCAGCTAATGATATGGCAGTTTAAAAGACATCAGCTTATGACATGGCAGTTTTGATGACATCAGCTTATGACATGGCAGTTTAAATGACACCAGCTAATGACATGGCAGTTTTAATAACATCAGCTAATGGCATGGCAGTTTTAATGGCATTAGCTAATGGCATGGCAGTTTTAATGGCATTAGCTTATGACATGGCAGTGTTAATGACAAGTCCTGTCCTACTTTCTTTTCGCCCGCACAAGTTTTTCATAAAGTATTACGGCCCACCTTACCGCAGTAGAGGCAAACCCGCCCAAGCCACGGGAAAGTCGTCTGCGAACTCTTTTAAACGCAGCGTTTTCAGGTGGGTGGTGGGGGGGGGGGGGGGGGGGGGTGCTGGAGGGGACATTATGAGCTCACGCTCGACGGTGCACCGACGCAATTTCCCAATGAGACGAGTTGTGCAGGCCTGAACTGGGGTATTTATTTTGACTTACTGGAAATCATCTATAGTTACGGTACTTTGTTTTAAATTTTTTAGAATTGAAATATTTTTGACATAGAACTTAATAGAAGAGGCAATTTTCAAATGTAAATTGAAGGTTATAAAATTTTTAGTTTTAATATATTTTTAAAATTTTCCTAGACTTTCCCTCAGTATTAGTGAATTTATCTTTTGTAAGTTTCTTGAAGTTTCTACCTTATTGAAGAACGTTCCATTTTATAAGGGTTCTAAGATTATATAAATGTTTTTTTCATGTTTCTTATGCTTCTATGTCTATGATTGACTTCAAATATTATGAAATGAGAGCTAAAACTATTTTGGATGATTCTAGAAAATTCCAAAATGTGTAGGATGTTCTACAATGTATTTCCATTAAAATGGAATATTTTACATTATAATTGGTAATTTTGCGAAATGTTTTTGACACTTCCTTTTATTAAAGTACCGTTTTCCGAATAGAAACCGGAACAAGGATTCCGTCTGGTGCAGCCAAACTTTTTGAATAAATGGACAAAACATTGTACTACTTTAATAAACTCAGTTTATTGCGTTGTATATGGGGTGAACATTTTTGCAAGCATCACATAGTCCATTGGGTAGTAGTATGTGGAAGGAACAATCACAAGTTTGAGATATAGCTAAAATTTACATCAGCATTTGGTTATTTAAAATATTCGGACCCACCGACCCGGGTATCAGAATCAGAGTATCACTAGTATCAGAAGTGAGAGTTTGAATTTATCAAAAATGAATATTTTATACGGATACATGCATAGCCGGTATTTGGACCCTGGTCACTTTAGACTAAATGCTATTCGAATGTCATTTATGGTAGCTAATTTTAATTGAACTGAAGTTGTAAGTTTACAAATGTCAATGTATATATAGGATCGGATAGGATAGGCCTGTCATACTCATACTCATAGTCATAGTCCATTCAATTATTTATCTATCATTTGATAACAAATTTTTTTCTTTCATCCAACAATAATGTTTTTAATATTTTTTTTTTAATCCCAACCTCTCACTTCTGGGACCAGAGTCCCTATATCGACTTCGTTGAAATATATGGGTTTTTGCCATTAATTATGAGGAATGCAATGATTCAAAGACTGCAATGTCTCTGTCTCAAATTTCAAAGTCATCATGGGTTACCCTTACACGCAGAACAATTTCCGTCAATGTTAAATTACACTTTTGGAATAAATTATTTAAAAAAACATTTATTAATTATAATACAAGCTTCTTAATAATTCATAATAAGTTTATGTCTCAATTTTATTACTGACATCTGAGAATCGCTCGGTAGTGTTACACTGTCAAACCTGGGCTCTTAATAAGAATATCGAGGGGGAAAAAATTGCCTGCAAGCTGAGATGTTTAAGGCGAGCTACTGACAAAACATGAAAGGAAAGTTGGTGTCCTCCCAATCAGCCAGTATATGGCTCAACAACAAATTAATTGGTTTGAACATTAGATTAGAATTTTATATGAACTATATATGCCTGTCATTTGGACACCTGGTCAGA
The DNA here is from genome assembly GCA_964033795.1 of Lymnaea stagnalis. Lineage (NCBI taxonomy): Eukaryota > Metazoa > Mollusca > Gastropoda > Lymnaeidae > Lymnaea > Lymnaea stagnalis. The sequence continues at coordinate 574,457 of CAXITT010000074.1, forward strand.
ATGCCTGTCATTTGGACACCTGGTCAGAATGCCTGTCATTTGGACACCTGGTCAGAATGCCTGTCATTTGGACACCTGGTCAGAATGCCTGTCATTTGGTCACCTGTCAGAATGCCTGTCATTTGGACAACTGGTCAGAATGCCTGTCATTTGGACACCTGGTCAGAATGCCTGTCATTTGGTACACCTGGTCAGAATGCCTGTCATTTGTTCACCTGCTCAGAATGCCTGTCATTTGTACACCTGGTTAGAATGCCTGTCATTTGGGCACCTGGTCAGAATACCCGTCAACCAACCTGCATTGCAAGCGTACAATGGCAACAGTGCCTTAGAAAGTGGGGAAGGGGGCAGTCCACCCCTCTTGGCCCTTTTTTCTTTATAAAGGAGTTGGCTGCATTTTTTATGCAAAAGTCACTAAGCATAATTTATTTTTACTATCAATTTTACTCATGATTATGAGCTATTGCAACTCTAGCTAAATTAATGAATATGACAGCTGGAATAAATTAGGCCTATGCCATAGCTGGAATAATAAAGGCAAATGTGACAGCTGGAATAATATAAGCCTATGTGACAGCTGCAATAATATAGGCCTATATAACAGCTGGAATAATTTAGTCCTATGTCATAGCTGGAATAATATAGGCCTATGTGACAGCTGGAATAGTATAGGCCTATGTGACAGTTGGAATAATATAGACCTATGTGACAGACTATATGATCAGACTATGATACTTTAAGATGTAACAAAACCATGTCATTTGGGTAACTAGTCCCAAAGGGACATGTTCGCTGTTTTGTTGCATCTATTTTTTTCAGGTTCAACCCTAATCTGTTTTACTCATTTTATTTTGCACTAACCTGATTGCAGTCTCTCCCCTTATTACCCCTAGTCCCAAAGGGGCATTATAAAATCAAATCAAATTATAATGAAAATATTAAAGAGATTTATTGAACTTAGAATTTAAAAAATATTTATCTGTACTTACATTTATAAGCCAAAAATCACAATGGGTGCATTTAAGGTTAATTTTATAAAATGGCTGCTTCTCCTGGGTTCTAACTTCTGGAAGTTGTATTTCTCATATTTTTCTTGTTTTAAACTAATAATTTTAACTGAATTTTTTGGTGCCTCAGGAAGGCCAAAGGTAAAGCAAATAATTTTTTTTTAATGTTTGCCTATATTATTCCAGCTGTCACAATAAGCTTGTCTTGTTATCCTGTGTCTGTAATCAAAGAAATATCCGTCCAATTGCACCTTTTGATGACTATTGCTCTCGTAAATAGCTTGTTTTTTTCTCTTCTTTGCTCTTTTTGTTCCACCCAAGATTTCTAATTAAATGGGTCGGAATAAAAGACTAAATTTAAATACACTGAATTTTTAGTTCCACTATTTCATAATAATGAGTAGTAATTGATGGTCAGAATAAAAGATTAAACTTAAATACACTGAATGTTTAGTTCCACCATCTCATAATAATGAGTAGTAATTGTTCGTACGCTGATGAAGGCGTCCTGTCGACAAGTTCGTTGTTTTGTTGCGTTCCTTTTTTCAGGTTGAACTTTACTTTGTTTTACTCATTTCCTTATCTGTTTTTATGCAATTTTTCAATTTGGTGTCATCCCCTTGAGATTGTGTCACCCGGTGCGGTCCGCCCTCCCCTAGGTACGCCTCTGGCAAGAAATATTATTTAAAAATATATTTATAAAATTCCCAATCACGCCTGACACCACATAAAACTTTTACATTACATATTCCTAATGTATTTTAATTTGATCTTGATTCTATAATTGATATCATTATATATAGCCAGTTTTATTTCAACAAATTTGTTGTCAGACTGTTGTGTGTCAGACTGTTGTGTGTCAGACTGTTGTGTGTTATACCCTTGTGTGTCAGACTGTTGTGTGTCATACTGTTGTGTGCCATACTGTTTATGACTTAATCACTTGTATTAAAATTTCACTAAATATTCAATGATGCCAGTCCACAGACCTCATCATTGGAGGTTTATCTTGAGGATGCAAGACAAGACTAAACTTTCATTGGAGAGATTAAAGATGGTGGAGGCGAAGAGCAGCTCCCTCATGTTCGAGAATGAACAGCAATGACAGTGGTATAAGAAATGTCTTGATGAGATAGCCAATCAGGTGGTTCAGGCCTCATTAACTCACAAGGTAAGCTATCTTAAAAATGTTTGATTCTTTACCTCATATGTAGCTCTACTGGTTGGTTTATTACATTTAATAAAATTTATTTGTTGCCTATAATATCAATCTCTTATTTTTCATTAAATATTTTTTAATTAAAATTTTTCGTTTCACAAATTCAAAACTTAATAAGTTCCGTACTTTTTCTGTTCAAGATATTTTTGACATCTCATGACTACAGATAAAAGAAAATTGAATTAACCCAGTTTTTGTCTAATTTTCCCTCCTGCATAAACAATGGGACATAACTCAATTTTAAAATGTAATATTGTTATTTTGATTTTTTAAAATATAAAAATGAATGAATTGTAAAAATGACAATAAAAAGTAAGGTGATTGAGAGACTAAGCTTTTCATTATAATATCTGGAGCAACCATTGCATGGAGAACACAGATTTGTAAGCTGTCTGGTGCATTTTGGGAGAATTTATCTTTCAAGCTATTGAATGAGTATTACACATCTACTTTGCTGTTGAATGAGTATAACACATCTACTTTGCTGTTGAATGAGTATAACACATCTCCCTCTTTACACATATCCAAGGCTTTTTATATTTATTTATTTATTTTGACACATTTAAAAAGTGTTGGAAAATAAATTGTCTATTTTTTTAGCATTTAAAACTTATTTAAAGTTATTACCTGTTGGTTCAGTCTGAAGATTTTGTTCACTGGACATTTCAAATTTCTAATCATTTGATTCCAGAGGTTTGTTTCATGATTATTTTTTGTTACTAAAAAAAAATAAAAAAAGTCATTGACCCTATTGGCCAAATCATAAACTCAACTTTACGGAACAAATCCTTGCATTTCATTGCTCTACTTAGTGGTACAAATCCTGGCATTTCATTGCGCTACTTAGTGGTACAAATCCTGGCATTTCATAGCTCTACTTAGTGGAACAAATCCTGGCATTTCATTGCTCTACTTAGTGGAAAAAACGAATAAATCATTTATTTTTAAAATTAGTTTAGAGGGAGCACGCGCCCTGACTGCCTGTGAGCACGCCGCCCTGACTGCCTGTGAGCACGCCGCCCTTACTGCCTGTGAGCACGCCGCCCTTACTGCCTGTCAGCACGCCGCCCTTACTGCCTGTGAGCACGCCGCCCTTACTGCCTGTGAGCACGCCGCCCTGATTCAAATGTATAAATTCTTGTCAAAAATATGTTTTTAAGTATAATCTTTTTTGTTTTCTTCTAACAGTAAATACAAGAAGAAGCTATGCTAACAAGTCAAGGCTATATGTATAGATTGCTTACAAGCCAAGCCTATATGTATAGATTGCTTACAAGTCAAGCCTATATGTATAGAATGCTTACAAGTGGACCTTGTCTGAAGTGGAATCTTATCTAAAGTATTATTATTTAAGTGTTCTTATATCATGCAGTACCCCAGTCTAGGGCTAGGCTCACCGCAATTAGAAAAAAGAAAAAAGAAACATGACATTAAAAAACATTTACATAAAATTATTCAGTTAAAAACAGCTTTGTAAAAAGATTGACCTCGCCCACCCAAGTACTATCTACCCCTGTCCCTGTTCAGCAATGGACGGCACCCAGCAGCATCGAGCATTGTTTATCAGTCAGAGGGGGGTGAGAATGAGTCATAATAGTAGAGAGATTGGTCTAGAGGGCAGTTTTAAAGGCATGGGTGGTTGGTATATTATGGATGTGTAATGGGAGAGAATTCCATTGTCCGGGGGCACAGAAAGACAATGATTGTTCACTATATATTTTAGTGCCTGTCTTGGGAACAGAAGGAATACGCCTGTCTGTGGAGGAACAAAGCTCTCGAAGGGGTGAATAGACAGAAAGAAGTTCATTAAGATAGGAAGTAGACTAATCTTGATAGTGAACAACAATGTACCATGTTGGTTCATTTTAAATATTTAACGTATTTAAATAAAAAATATTTTATTTATATTTTATGCAAATTTTTTTAAACCTTTATTAATATCCTTAAATTTTAATTGCTTTTAAATTGTTTTCTAGATTCAACGCTAGAATAAACTTTCGGCTACCCAAATTGGATGACCCAGCACCAACCAATGTTAACTACAACAACAGATCAACAAGCACCAACCATTGTTAGCTACAACAACAGATCAACAAGCACCAACCATTGTTAGCTACAACAACAGATTAACCTGCACCAACCATAGTTACCTAGAGATAAAACAACTCACCATCTGTGGTTAGCTACAATTTTTTTACTCTGAATAACTTTCAGGGTTTAAAGTGAATATTTATATGTACCGAAAATAAATTATTTACCCTTAAAAAACTATTTCAAGTGTAACAATAAAATATAAAAAGCTCAACATTAATGCTGTATCTAAAAGTGTTTCATGTAGGCTTCAATCCAAAATTGTTTAACATATAAATTTTGCTTTGCTGCTTATAAATTCTTAATAGTACAATACATTTTCAAAATTAAGTTATAAACAGGTAATAACATGCTACTGTAATTGCATACTCTGATCTAAAATGTATTTTTTTAAAATTTAAACTTGCAGAATGTCTAACTCAGAAGACCAAGTACATAATGTTGGATGGATTCACTGGATTCTGAGGGACTAAGTACATGTTCATTGGAGGGACTCATTGGATTCTGAGGGACTAAGTACATCTTGGAGTCAAGATTAGGAGCTCATCGAAACCAAATAATGGCATTCATTTCATTTGACAGTGATATATGTATTTCTGATTATTACTCTAATTAGGTGGTTCTCCACCTGTGGGTCGGGATACCCTAAGAGGTCGTGTAACAAAATACCATAAATTTAAGTGGTTTTAAAAAAGGATAATCTTTATCTTATATATAACACTTTTAGTTTTAGATTAGAGCATTGACACTGTCAAAATTGCCACCTCCTGTCACCTCACTCTCTACTTGTGTTTTTTGATCTTGTGTTGTTTGTTCATATAAACACAAACTAAAACTTTAAACTTTTTCATAAATAAAATAAATTAAAACTTTTCATGAAAAGCCAAGAGTGGATAAGGGGTGTGGGTGGACACCTGCATTGTGTTGTCCACTTGCATTGTGTGGTCCACTACAAACCTGCTGTTGACATTTTCTTTCACAGGAATCTGTTCACATTTGTCACTTCCTGTTAACACACCTAGCTGTGAATTTAATTAAACACCGGTTTGGTTCACATGAAAAAAAAATGATTGAATTTGAATGTTTTTATTTATTATACACATACTATTTAAATGACAAATATAAAAATATTTTCCATAGTTTTCTATTATTCGTTCAAGTTATTCGGACCTTCATTCATACTGGCAAGAGGGAAGAAATTTTATTTGCAAAATCAATTTTAATTTTATGATATTTTATGTGCAGAAAAAATAGTTTATTATATTTTATGTTTATTTAAGTGGAAAAAATAGTTTTTAGGCCATTGTATGTGCATAAAAATTGTTTAATATTATTTTATGTGTTCTTGTGTGTAGAAAAATTAGTTTTTTAATGATTTTTAATGTGCAGAAAAAAGGAATACAATGCAAACTCCTTTACTTGTTGATGCTAACTCTTCAATACATTTTTATGTATGTATAATGTATGCATTTCTAATTTGAAAAAAAAATTCCAATTATCTATGTTTTGAAATTTTGTGTTTTTTAAAAGAAAAACTGTCTATTAGATAAATTGTTATCTCATGATTATACATATGTCAATTAAACTTGCGTGTATATTTACCAAGTTACTATGTTCGATTGCATGGGATTTGTTACATTTAATATGTAGGTGTGTAACTTAGTAAAATAGTAACTGTACACATATTTTTTGTTTCTTTGTATTGATAGTGGCCAGTTATGGAATAGCGAACTGCAAATCAGGTCCATATTTTCTTGAAGGCCACCATCAATGAATCACTAATGCATGCTCACTCTTGTACATATTCTGTGTATATATCATTCACTGTATGCTTTAGTGCATGTCTTGGGAACAGAAAGAATATTCTCCTTGCTTGGTCATCCTCCATTTTCTGTGTGTTGTGTTCACTTTCTCATCTCATCTAGTCTTATTTTACTGTATATATTTGAATTGTTCCTTAATTTAGTAGTTGATAAATTTAAAATGTGCCTTTGGTTTGACAGCCTCTTTCTTCAAGCAGCCATTGACTAAGACAACCATGTTTTTCCAGCAGGCATTACATTGGACTTGTGGGTTTGTGTTCATTAATGATTAATTTGAGACAAATGCAGGGTAAGCTTGTCTCATCACTATGCAAGGGAGATAATGGGGTTGCCATTCTATAATGGTGTTTGGTATTTTAGATTTTAAAAAGGAAAATAATAAAGTTTGTTTTAGAAACTTAAAAATTGGCTTTGTTTCTGAGGTGTACGTGTCGTGATGTCTGGGGGGTGGATTGCATCCCTTTGTTTGGTTATCTCCCCTTTTTCGATCATTATTTGTCTCGGTTGACATTTCTTCATTTATTGGATATCTTTGTCTTATTATCGGGGGGTCATCTTTCCCCCCGTGTCGCAATTGTGCGTATTATTTAAGTGTGATGGGATTCGGGCCTACTATTTTTTGGATCTTGTTTTTGCCCTTATTTTTCCATCCACCCCGACCACCTGCCCCGAAAATTTTTAACTTATGTTAAAAAGGTGGACAATTGGGATAGGTGTTTGAAAATTTACATATACTAATTTCAATTGCTAATATAAAATAAACAAAAAACATATTCATGTAATATTATATGTATTTGTAGTTTAAAACGTGTATTTTATCATTATAATATAATAAGAATCTGTTATTTCATAAGCCTCATTAATATATATGCATATAAACTTAATTAAATATACAGTTGTGTTATCTTTCTTATTTCATGTCCTCTTTATGTCCCCTGGTTTTCAAAAAGTTGCAATGCTGTGATACACAATAAGAGTCATAGATTTAGAACAAAATCGTCTCATGGCAAGAACTAGGTCTTGTTCACTTCAACTGATACATGCTCTAACCATTAATAGGTCAAAAATTACATTTACCGGGAAAGTATATTTTGAAATATGTAAATAAAATTTAGTGGTCAGAAATATTCATCATTTCATTTTAAAATTTGGGAAATTTACGTCAAGCAGGAAATCAATTTTTTTCAACGATTATGGTCAAAGGGAGATTAGTTATTTAAAAAAAAAAAAATCTTAAGATTGCATATTTACGGTCAATGGGAAAGTATCGTGTATATATTTCTCTAATCTGAAGTTTTTAACAGCTATTCCCCATTAAATTTTCGCTAAATTTTATATAAATATTTTTTCTCCTGTGACAGGTTATTTTCCATAGATCGTAAAATATATTGTTCTAATTTTCGGCTATCTCTTTTTGACCATACTTTTAACAAAAATAATAAATATGAAATTAGTTTTTAAATGAGCTCCATTTTAAATCAATGGTGTAAAGATGTTAAGGGGCAAAATTTGCAACAAATCTTAATTTGATAAAGCCCTTTTTAAAATTGTATCTGTTATTAAGTTAAAACTTAATTGTTATTAAGTTAAAACTTAATGTATCTGTAACAATTAAAGTTTATGTATCTGTAACAAATAAAAATTGTAATTATAATCTTTAAAAAAATATTTTCCTTATACAATAATGATAATTTAAAGATTTTATTAAAACTTCAGAGCCATTCACTAGTACAAAATGTGTTTCGATATTTTTCTCATGTGTTCAAAGATAGCTAATATTAGTTGCTGGGCTGTAATTATTAGTAATATTACAAAAGTTAAACAGTCAGTTTATGTTACAACATCCAAAATACAAGAACAAAGTAAATAAAAACAACAAAAACAATTGATTAGTAATCTAATTATTTTATTATATCATTCATATCAATTATTCAAGAGAAACATTGGAAAACCTTGATTTATGGATGCCAAGTGTTCTAAATCCCAATAACAACTAAAAACATATAATTAACACATCTTTTTCATCAATAAATGAAAACCAGCGCTACCTTAATATTTGTTAATTTAGATAAATTATAAACAACTGCTTTCCTTTACAAAATGCTAACTGAGAATTTGTTTCAAATACCAAGATGTGAGAAATAGTATTTTTTTGAAATCAAAATCACTTATGTTGAAATACATACATCTTATGAAAATATGGCATGGTAAAAGTAGAATGTGGTATTTGCTGTTTTAAGCATCTATCTGGTCATTACAATATAATCAGAATATGTTAATTGCATATGCCTATCTACTATATATGGACATAAACTTTATTAAATATACGGTTGTGTTATCTTTCTTGTTCCATGCCTTTTTTATTTCCCCTGGTTTTCATAATTCACAACGTTGCAATGCTGTGATTGATATCCAATCAAGTCATTTAGAGCAAAAGCGTTTCATGACAATGAATTTGGTCTTGTTCGCAACGGCTGATACTACCTGTTACTATTAGCAGATTAATTTAATCGGAAAGTATATTTTGCGAATAAGAAATAAAATTTACTGGTCAGAAAGACCCATAATTTCATGAAAATACCCTTTTTAAGATTCATATTATGGTATTTACGTAAGGGAGGCTGTCTTGTAGGCATATTTTTTATATATTTTTTTCTTTTAAAAATCTAAGGGTAGAATTTTTACGGTCAAAGGGAGGCTATCGTGTATTTGTTTATTTAACTCTTAAGACTGCAACAGTTATTTCCCGTTTTATTTTGAGTCGTATTTTTTTAAGCTAAATTTTTTTCTGTGATAGTTTATTTCCCTTTGACCATAAAATAATTTGTTTTAAATATTTATTTTCTTGGTTATCTCTCTTAGACCATGCTTTAAAAAAAAATAATAAATATTATCATAAAGAAATAATTTAAATGAGCCATATTTTAAATCAATGATATAAAGCCCTTAAGATATGCTAATGTGCAAAATATTCTAATTTAATTAAGTTCTTTTAAATTGTATTTAAAATCTCTTTAATTTTATTTTACTTTTTATTTATATGCTGTATTTAATAAATCAATAGTTTAAACTTTATGTAACTATAAAGATTGGAATTTTTTTTTATTTTCTCCTCATATAATAATAACAATAATGTAGAGAATTCATAAAAATTTAAGTACAAAAAGTGGTTTGATTATTTTCTCATTTGTTCAGTGATAGCTAGTATCAGTTGTTTAGTTGTAGTAATTATTAATATTTCAAATATAAACAGTGAGTTAATGTTGTTTGTCAAGGTTTATCACCTAATCCCTGATCTCAAACAAGATGTTATTATAATTTTCACAACTGCACTTAGCAGCAGGAATGAGCTTCATACACATCTTACTGATGAATTAATGATTTTTATCAATTGGATGTCTCACAATAAAAAATTATTAGCACTGACTTTAACCATCATAATATATTGGTAGGTAACCACTATATATATATATATATTTTTTTTTATTAAGGGTTCCCAAAGAAATACTGCAATGTTGAGGTAGTCCCTCTTCAAAGCCAGCCCTTACAGCCCTTACAGGTCTCTTGGTAACCCGGTGGGATAAGGGCAGACACTAAATCCTGATCTAAGCCAAAAGGCAGAGAAGCTATCGGATTTTTCTGGGCCTATTCATGTGCTATCTCATTTGTTCTTCCAATCGTCCTGACCACAGCTGTAAACCAAGTAAGTTATCACATACCTCCCAGGTGTTTGATAACCCGGTGGGGTAAGAACAGACACTACATCCTGATCTAAGCTAAAAGAATGGGAATGATCTTAGTATTTATCTATCTATCTATATTTGAAAGTAGCTATACAGCTTGTGAATAAGTAACCATCCAAAAATCCCTTTATTTTTTTTTTTTTTAATTTAGTCTATAACACACTACTTTGATTATTTGATACCTAAATGCAGAGTTTAAAGTTATTGAATGCACACAGTCCCTAGTGCAAAAAATACTATAATTAAAATTAGTATCGAATAAAAGTTAATGAGATGAATGAAAAATGCCCCAGCCTTTTTTTCCATTAGTCCGATAAAGTTTTGTAGTTAAAACATGCAACATACAACCAATATTGAGAACAAAGTAAATAAAAAAATATTTTAAAATTTATTAGTAATCTCATTATGTAATTATAAGATTCATGTCAATCATTCAAGAGAAACATTTGAAAACTCTTTTATTTCTGCGTGCCAATTACTCTACATTCCATAACAACTGATAGAACAAAATTAAAATCTTTTCCATCTATAAATCAAAACCAGCATTGTCTCCCTATTTACATTTTTTAAATTTAGGTGAATTAAAAAATAACTGTTCTACATCTTAAAATGTTAACTGAGAATTGTTTCGACTACCCTAATGTGAGAAGAGTACTTTTTAAATAAAAATCATGTACGTAAAAATACAGAAACTTCATGAAAATATGGCATGGTAAAAATTGAATGTGTATGTGTATTTACAATATAAACAATGTATTAAATTATTTTAAACCTCTTTATATCTTAAAATTAACTGGAACAGTATCTTGTACTTTCTGTGTACACATTCTTTAGAGCAAATAGATTTGACTTTTTTGACAAATGCTTTTTCTACAAAAAAATGACTGTTAAATCAGGAGTTAATGAACCAGTGAAATAAAATAAGAAATTTGGATTATTGAATAAACAGTAGAATATATTATTAAGCTGTTTACTTGAGATTTGTGCTCATAAAATAACAAGAAGCGAAGGAGATGAGAAAATATTCCACAAGGCACAGCAAAGTCTAGACTTCACTGTACATCATGTCAGATTTTTTTCAGGTCTTTCAAACCTAGAAAAATGGGGACAAAACCAGACATTAAGATACAGCCATGACATGGTTTATGATCAATATGTGTTAAATATTTAAGTTTTTGTCATATAGGATTCGATGTTTAGATTTTAATAAAGTTTTTAATTTTTAACAGTAAATAAAAAAAAAATTAAATGTACACATTTCTTAAAATAATGGTAGAGAGTTATATTAAAAATTGAAGCTATAAACAGATGGGGAGGAGTCGACCATTGGATCTAAAAGTACATGTTGATGGGTCATCCTTTGGTTCTAGTAGTAACTAAAAATAGAAAAATATTTCAAAACATTACATTTGAAGGTATAAACCAAAGTTTATGAAAACAGACAATATATATATATACATATATTTCTTTTATATATAGATATATATATATATATAATATATATATATATATATATAAGTTTTTATTTAAAGATATTTTTTAAATTAAAATCAAAACTAGTTTTAAAAATTTGGTATTATCAAAACTAACCTCACTTTACCCATTCTCCTCTATTACCAGGCCAAGAAACCACTTCAGATGGAGATATCTGAGCTCACTTCAGACACAGACACCTGGTAAAATGTAGCATTCCATAGCCTTCTAGTGATAACTGATAGAAGATATATTTTTTTAAATGTTTTTATTGAAAATAATTTATATTTTTGAAAAGTTGTTAAAATGTTTGGTCATGCTAATAAGCAGTTAGTGTGGTGTTCTTCAAGAAGAAATTGTTTAATTTTGTTCCAATAATTTGTGACAAACAATTGTTCCCATAAACTTGAGTTAAGGATTTGGCCAAAAAGATAATTAATTTTTACTTTAAAAAAATATTCAATTTAAAAAAATCTTCTCAAATTCCATGATCAGAAATATAACATTTTTAATGAATGAAAAAAATAAATTAACAAATAACAAATTTCAATACATCTTGAAACCCCATGAGTCATACGGATACTTTGATGAATTTTTTTAATTGTATCATTAAGATATAAAACTTGATAATCCTTACATTGGCTAAATATAACCATCCCACAATATTACAATTAATAGCACAACCAAACAATCAAAACATGGCAGGGTTTAATGTTTAGTAAATAATAAAAATCATCCATACCCGTTACCATTTGAGTTAACTTGATGTGATGGTAAACTTGACATCATGGTTATATTGATGTGATGGCTAACTTGACATGATGGTTACAAGAAACATGTCGGCAAGACACATGTTCTGTTTTGGCATCTTCACATCAATGTCAACTGCCTTCAGGATGAAACAGTATCCCTGTAGAGACCACCCAAAAAAATACACTTATTTACAAAAATAAAGTTGAAAGAAGTTATAGACTTTAAGAGTGCACAATGTTTTTGCATGCATCTTTATTATTTTTTAAAAACCATAGAATTTTCTAAATTGATTTTATTTGACTAAAATATGTTTTTCAATTGAATAAAGACACCAGACCAATATTTTGTTTCCTATGCAGAAAAGAATAAACATCTACTTATTATTGTCTTAGTCTTAGCATATAAAGTAAATAGCCTAAATAGGTTAGCCATGCATTACTTTATACTAAATGGTTTGCAATTTACAAGGGTTAATTGAGTAATATATGGTTGGACTATATGGTCATAGATTCCAGGTTTGAAACTGAGCTGGGGTAAACGTAGGTGCCTTGTGCTCCAAAAGGAAATGAATTCAGTTTAGGAAGTTGGTGGTAGGTGGGGTGCCGCTGTCATGCCTAATTTTAGCAATGATACCCGGGCATCAGTGACAGATGAAATTTTCTCTTAAACCAAACGCCCTGAATACCCACCCAAGCCCACACCTAGGAAAATTAATTCAGAATAGGTAAACATCTGAAAAATGCAGTGTTTGCCACGAATCTTGAATTTACCACACAAAAACTGCCAATGCCAATATCCGGCTTATTTGGAGAGATAGCACCCTAAATTTCCTAAATTCTAAATGAATGCATTATATGGTTACCAGTGTCTCCACTGGTGGAGAAAAATAGTTGGTCAGGACTAACACTTTTATCTTAAACGCGAACTAAGACAGTAATCTTTGAGTTTGTTCCCTAGGACTTACACTTGAATTCTGATGGAACTCGAGTAGGCTACTAATACTAGTCAAAGTACAAAGTTTGTACTTTGACTAGTGTAACAAAGTCTTAGGCCTTAGGCTAGGACTTAGTAGGGTGACTCAGGTTGGACAGCGGGAGTACCGAGACTAACTACTAAAGACCTAATTTATAAAGACTGAAGGCAAAAGCCTACCCACAATCACCAACAAACGCAACACAAGTAATCAAAACAATACAAATGATCAATAATAACAAAACATGGTGCTTATTTACATTATTTAACTTATACTAACTAGATTGAACTTAATGATCTTCCTGTCATCTTTTTGCCACATTGGCGTGTGTCTTACAAACGCCTTACTTCACCAAATATATTTACAATCTGGTTCAACAGAGCCATTCATTTAGCGTATTTAAAATGAAGACAGTGAAATGTCGGTTCACCAGGAGCCAACCGACTGAAATATTTTAATACATACTAAGATTTTAACCATTCTTTCACCACAATACCATAAAACAGGGGTCACCAAACTACGGCCCGCCACGTCTGTTCATCAGGCACGCCAACGGTATTTGAATATGGAACACGAGACGTTGTGATACAATCTAAATATTATGTTTAGAATACTAGGAGATCTTCACAGGTGCGGAGACTGCTGTGCGCCTTGAATTTACCATTTTTAATGACTTTATCTAGATTTTCTTGATAATTTTGTAATGTTTTTCAACATATCGAACGAGATTGACTGATGAACATTTGAAAGCAATTCTTTTGATTTGATGCAGCGATTCAAAACCAAACATTAACATGGAACACTAAACTTAGCTTTTCGATCTTTTTCCCCAGAGCATTTGTTCTGGCTTGCAAAGTATGGTACAGAATGATTATGTGGCCCACGCTCATCATTAGGTCAGTTATCCAGCCCACTGTGGCCCATGCTCATCATTAGGTCAGTTATCCAGCCCACTGGCCCACACTCATCATTAGGTCAGTTATCCAGCCCACTGGCCCACACTCATCATTAGGTCAGTTGTCCAGCCCACTGTGGCCCACACTCATCATTAGGTCAGTTGTCCAGCCCACTGTGGCCCACACTCAGCAGCAGGTGAGTTCTCCCCCCCAC